>AWOL01S0029723.1:13706-28706 GCA_000715115.1 Nicotiana otophora
CCTGGTGGCTCGGTTGATTGGCACTCCTATAGGCTCATCTTGCATACAAATTCTGGGGGTCCCAAGTCCTGCATCCACCAAGAACATTTCTTCCCTTAAGCGTAAAACTTCAGATTGTAAGGCGTTTCCACTACATAAGAAAACACTTGAATTAGATCTTGGAAATGATCGACTCAAATAGATGCTCATCATAAGCTTTTTCTTCCTCCTCTTCGTGTTCTATTGATTAGAAGCATCCAGCAGCTCCACGCCAGTAGAAAGAGTGTTGCTACTAAGCCAAGCTGATATTGGGGAACTCGGTATAAGCGATTGTCCGCTTACGCCTTTCTAGTCTTCACAATAGCTCCCCCTTTTCTTTTCCAATTCCTTCTTTTTCTTCTGCTTAGGTGGAGCAATTCGAACTCTCCACATAATATAAAAGGGGACCACAGGCCTGCGTAAACACCCCAATGAACTCATGTGGACACTTCTCAGCCCGAGCACAGTCTCTCAAATACACATGATGATGTTGTTGACCTGTTTTTCTTTTCTTTGTTGATTCCTCTCAATGCAATTTTCCATGTTGCACTAAGTTACTTACGTATGTCTGCATGCGGTCTCGGAACACTTTGGGGTGAACACCCATCTGAATAAGTAGGGTTAATAGTTCAGCATTTAGGCCGTAACATTTAGCAACAAATAAATATTTAACCCAACAAGTGCTCTCCAAACCATGCTAGATAGTCTCCTATCACTAGGATCACCAACCAACCTGGACATTTGTTTTTATTATTGCTACCGGTTATCAAAACAAACCATAAGGATTGTTTCCAGCCATGAGTTCCCCTATGACATAAGCTATCTTGGGTGGGGTGAGCCATTCCATCAAATCTTTAAGAAGGGGCCTAATCTCATATTCGATGGTCGGCGTGGCAATAGGCTTTGTTTCTACGACTGCCTTTCCAACTGTTGAAAAACTGAGTGAAAACGGTAAGGGGTGCACAAAAAAAGAATATCATTGTGTGGGGATGCGATTCGCCAAGCTGGGGCAAAGAATGTCGTCCGACCCTACCGAAGCACCAAAGGCTTTCGAGGCTTATACCTCCCTATTATAGGACCTAAAAAAGGCTTTAAGTAGCGCCCTTAGAATCTAATTTGAAGCGCCAGTAGTTGTAGCTGTGGCCACACAAACCCTTTCCTTATTATCGCTCCGGATTCTGATCTATATGACCTCCAGTCGGTACAAAGTAAAACTCTTTCATAGAAGCAAGTAGTAACCTAACCTTTAAGAATTTCTTCAAGGGGGGACCCTCTGATCTATCAATGGAAAGATCTCCATGTGTGGCGTGATATGGAATCCTAGAAAATATCGATTGAGACTCCCTCCACGGTTCCACGAAGATCTCTACGTACTTGTCCAGGACAAGTGAGATCTTCGGTCTGCGTGCTTGGGAGCAGCTCAAACAAAGAAGAGTCTAGTCTGGTCTGAATTCAGGCACGACCCTCCGGTCTGCTGCTAGGTCTGGAAATGGCACTGGGCGGCGAGGGTGCCACTATGACCCTTAATGAATCGAATGGTCCTTCGACCTTCGTTTGATTCCGACAGCCGGCATAGATCTCATGAGACCCGCCCGCTATTACTACAAAAAAGCCATGCCCTTTCCTTCGCTACTATGAAAGTAAGCAACTTCTATTAGCGTCAGACCATGAGTCGTATTGATCATGTCATGTGCAACGTACATTAATGATGGTTTAGTAATGTCCATTGATTTATACTCCTTCACCCTTCTAAACATAGAAAGAGATTGAGAGGGGCCAGAAAGCCCCCAAAGAACGGAAACAAAATTAGATTCACTCCACATTCTTTATAAACTAAATAAAGCTCGCCCAGGGCCGGGTCTTTCCCTGTTGTTCTATTCCCACCACGAGAAAGATGCACGAAAGAGGTATTCCTAGTATGCTGAGGATCCGTTGAGAGTTTGTCTCGGTAGGGAACTATACGATCTTTTCTCCTATTGTATTGAATCAATAAAAAAAAGAGGTCAGTGCTACGACCCCCTATTGTTTGATCCAATATTGACCGGGGATGAGCCCCCACTTCAATAGATCCTTGGTTTGACCTCCCGTAGTGGTCCTTGCTTTTAAGAAAGCGGAGCGGGGCCAATTTCTCATACCTGCTAAGTGTGCCCCCCTTTATTCGAGTGCCCCGCCCGGTTCACTAGGTTGTTGTCTGACCAAGCACTTGCCTGTTGCTACCACCGCATGCTTGGCGGGCGGAGCGCTCGTTATCCTGACTTTTCTCTCTGCTGGGTCCCTCCCATTGTTATAACCATAAGCTATGGTAGCTCCAGCTCGTAACCATAAGGGCTCACCCCGTGAGGCCAGAGTGGGCTCAACGGTCAGCCTCCATTCGAATTATATTAGGGGGCTCTTTCATTTTTGGCAGATCTAGAGAGATACAACTAGTCCCCCGTCCCAGATTCCATCGCCGCGGCCATCTGGGTCACCGGTACTACCAAAACGTCTCACACTTACATTACTGTTATTAATGGTTTCATTATCTTGGACCACGAGGACACCATTCGTGCTTCTGGTTTCCATTCCAATTATCATATTTATGATAAATCTCCTCCTGCTTTGCAATAAGAACTTGGAGTCCATATCATGGTAAAACTAAGGTAAGGTTGTGATATTTGCTCAAACAACAGACCGAATGCCTTTGAATTATTGGGTCGTCCAACCCGGTAGCATTCATGAGTCGCTAGTTCAACTGTCCGTCGGAGATAGGGTCGAGAAGTACCATGCATGGTTGCCCCCGTTCTTTCTTTCTATCAGTCTCACCCAGCAAGACACCACAACCCTAGAACCAAAAAAGGTAAGCTTCTAGCATGAGCCTTATTTATTAGTTTAGTAAAGTCAAGTTTTGGCTCCCTAAAGACTAAAGAAATGCATAAAAAAGGGGGGGACTTATGCAACAGGCTATGCAACCGAAACCAAATGAGGGAAGTCGCATTCATCCCATCGCAAGCACCTACAATGTCATGATCACATTGGTTTACCATAGCTTCTTTGGTAGTTTAACGTATGGTCGCCCCTCCAACAAGAAAATGTATAAATATGGAAACTTCTCTGCCATTCGTATCGGAGAATTTATGGAGAAAATCGGGTTTTAAATTCCTAGAAACCACACGATTAAATAGCCAAAGGGAATAGGCCGCGCCTAAAATCATCCCAAGCGCTGCTAATGTGGCTGCTAAGCTATTTCTTTGGAAAGCTCCTACTAAGATGAGAAATTCCCCGATACAACTGCTAGTACCAGGTGAACTCATATTGGCCAAAGTGGAAGAGAAGAAAATGGTAGAGAGATTCGGCATGGTGCTCACTGAACCTCCGTAATATCTAACAAGTCGAGTCTTATGTCGGTCATATAGAACACCAACACATAGAAAAAGGGCTGAAGAAACCAGTCCATGACTTGACATCGGTAGAATGCTACCTCCAATTCCCTGTATGTTCGATAGAGCCAAAGATTCCCCCCCACTGATCGGAGTACGCCGATTACCCCCCGAACCGTACAAGATAGTTACCACCTATCATACGGCTTTCTAACTTAACTTCTTTTTCTGGTCGTTCCGCTCTGTCGATCGATGGTAGTATAAGAGATCTGTAACCCCCCGAAATTTTTTACATAATGGTTCCTGCTTCCTACCCATAGTTAGCATGTATCTCCCCCGGTCATACTTTAGTATCACATCGTAGACCCCCACCCCAACGCTATCTTCCTTATCAGTGAACCGGAACATAGTGCATAGGTACTCTTCGATGCAGCGGGGACGAGACGACGTGACATACTACGATCACGTACAGAAGTGCTGTCCTTCGTCTCGGCAATATGGAANAGCATGGTGCTCACTGAACCTCCGTAATATCTAAAATATCGAGTCTTATGTCGGTCATATAGAACACCAACACATAGAAAAAGGGCTGAAGAAACTAGTCCATGACTTGACATCGGTAGAATGCTACCTCCAATTTCCTGTATGTTCGATAGAGCCAAAGATTCCCCCCACTGATCGGAGTACACGGATTACCCCCCGAAGCATACAAGATAGTTACCACCTATCATACGCCTTTCCATCTTAATTTCATTTTCTAACCCACTGATCGGAGTACACAGATCTGTAACCCCCCGAAATGTTTTACATAATGGTTCCTGCTTCCTACCTATAGTTAGCATGTATCTCCCTCGGTCAAACATTAGTATCACAATGTAGACCCCCACACCATACTTTATCGGTCATACTCTTTGATGCAGCGGGGACGAGACGACGTGACATACTACGATCACGTACAAAAGTCATTTCCTTTATCTCGGTAACATGGAACCTCTCAAAAGCTCTCCTTCTTTTATGGGGTCCTATAGAGATAGGTAGGCCGAAGCCTCCCCCCCCCCCCCCCTCCATAAGACCCTCTTTCTCTTTCCCTCTCGGGAAAGAAGATAGAAAGGATTCATTTTTTTCTTTTATGTGAATGGCCCTATCTTGTATCGAAAGGTTTTTCGTGCTATACACCACACTAAGAAAGACCAACCTCCTACGTACCGTACTTTTGTTGTACCTCAAAAGGGGGGTCCTCCTTATAATGCTATGGACGGCTGTCCGAAGTGCAAGGGGTAAACTCGGACTCGGATAGTATAGGATTGTGTGTGCCGGGCCTTTCGGGTATCATATTTTGGCCGAGTTTACAGTACCGTTGTCTCCTATGTTAGGTGGCCGTAATATTTTGTTATGTTCTACCGCTGTTACTCTAGAATAAAAGGTTCCACAAGAGCTCCCGTTCTGCGGCGTGGTGGCAGGACCGCTAGGGGAGTGGCTCTAGGTATAGATAGGGATGAATCTGCAGGGGTCATGCAAATACATAGGCCCCTTCCCTTCTCTTTTGGATGAATGGGGTGGTTTAGAAGTCACTTTCCGATCTACAGTACCTCAGAGTGAAGGGTTAGGCATGTAGTATGGGCCCTTTGATTTCTAGCTATGTCCCGTGAAGCGAATGAAGGGAAGCTCTTTGAGCTTCCAGGTGAGCTTACGCTTACTGTCAGTCTCTTTGATTGGTAGGCGGGTGGGCTAAGCCCCTACTTAAGATTCATTTTATAAGGCTAATTTTATGTTGTCATGAGGCTTTGGTTAGGCCGACTACTATAGGCTAGCTACTTCTAGCTTCTATACTGGCCCTTCCACTTTGGTGTAGTTTTAGTTTATATTGGTACTGAATGAACATATCAAACAAAGGCAAGTAGTATAAGCCCTTCTACGGACTGGGAAAAGCAACGAACTCTAGAAGCTAGGGCTTTGTTCACCTTTGGACACGAACACTATTCCGTTCTCAGTGGAAACCTACCTTATAGATTGAACGTTAATAAGATAATTCAACGTTCAATCTAAGACAACGTTGAGTGTTGATAGCTTGTAGTGAATAGCCCCATTATTAAACCAACCGAAAGCAACCTTTGGTACATCAGTAGTAAAGATTTGTAACTCTTGCAACTATGATAGAAAGTCGTTTGCTTGTTGCCAAACCCTTTGCCTTTCTTTTGAATCAAAGTAGGTCGCAACTGTTGTATTTTAGTAGGTCGGGGTAAGCGGTAGCTTCGTGCTCCGCTTTTCTCGTGCTTGATTGTGTGAAGGCTCAGAGCCCTTTTTGCTAGGTCCAAAATCTTCCCAAAAGCTCTGATCCAACAGAAATCCCGCATTTAGCGTAGCTGATTTGCGGCTACGGCTAGCCGATCATATCATTGCATAAATAAAATCTATATGTATAGAGAGATCCCCTAGATATATAGATAAAATTGATGTTCATAGATAGACAAACATTCTTCTGGTCTCTCTTCATTCCCCACCCCGAAACTGACCCACGGGACAATGCCCATTCGCTTAGCACACGGGAAGGCAACAAAGTTCAGTTCATGAGTACGCAGTATAGCGGAGTGGAGCAGCCGCGACACGAAGTTCCTTACCTTAGCTAGATCCTACTGGTGCCACCTAAATTATAGGTAGGCGGCGAATATGTGACATTTGGAGTTGTCGTTCGTGCACCTGTCCCCAATGGAAGAATGAGTGATCTATTCCCCTGCGGATCATTGACTTACCACTCGGTCCCCAATGGCCAGCGGGGGATTTGGTGTAGTAGCTCAGGTTCGTTTGCACTGCGTGTTCTCACTGGACTAGACACATGTTAGTTGTAGGAAGTATGGTTCCGAAAGTGACTTCAGTTTGCCAGTTCAGCCTCAACTCCCCGCTTTACGTTAGTGGGCCTACAGGTCGTGCTGGGGCTTTGCGCTCTTTATTTATGTGTGGGACGATACCGGGGAGAGAAGGGAATGTGTCGAGGCGATGAACAAGACAACTACATTTTGTCTTTTACCTCCATGAGATGAACCTAGTGCATTGTATCGATGGATAAGAGAACTGAGCAGGCCTAAAACGTGCTTGGGCACTCCATGTATGATGTAGACTCCATTAGATACATATCAATTTCTTTCTGATGGATCAAGAATAGATAGTTGTCTCATCAATAGATAGATATAGGAGATTTCCCCTTATTCTTGAGAGATTCCCTCTCTATCCTTTTCAGTCTATCAGAACAGATTAGGCTATCTATCAATCGATTTGAAAATATTACGCTCATCTCGCTTTTCGTTCATGTTTTCCACAAAAACGTAGCCGGCATAATAAGAAGTAGGCAAAGCAGCTAGGGGTACACACTTCACGCCCTTGAATTATTATTCATGAATGAATAGGGAAAGCCAAGAGAAGATTTGATTCTGACTTCGTAGAGTCGGTGCTGTTGTTGCCTGTGTGTAGGGCTGCCCCGTACTCCTGTCCTGGGGCGCTAAGGGGCTTTTGTTTTTGGAACAGACGACAGTGTTTTGCTGACGCATCGAATCAAGCTTTTATTTCGACATGCTATGCTTTCTCCCCCATTGCTAGTAGGTTGATGGGTCGCACGCCCGACACACATGCTTTGGCCTTGTGTGTCCTTAACTCAAAATAGGTGACCTAACGGCCGCCGCCCCACTAAACATACCAATAGTCACCAGATTCATATGAGCTACTAATTAGTAAGCAATGATCTTCTTAAGATCGATCTGCCTTAAAGTAGTCGAGGAAGTATATATTATAGAAATCGCACTTAAAGTATAAATGAAAGGAGTGGAACATAGTGTCGCTTCGGGAAGCATGGGTATTGAAAATCTTAAAAACCCGTAGGTTCCCAATTTTAAAGAAATTCCTGCCAAGATGAAGGATCCTGTCGTATGTGCCTCTACATGAGCTTCGGGTAACCAAATATGAACTAGTACCATAGGCACTTTGACGACGAAAGAGGCGAAAGAAGCAATCCATAGAAAGATTTGGCGCCGCTCACTAAATTCTATGGTTAATGAGATTTGTAAATTGGTCGTTCCTCTTTGGTGAAGAATCCATAGAATAGCTAATAGTATAAACAAAGATCCAGGTAAAGTATAAAGGAACAACTGATATGTTGCCTTGATCTTTCTTTGTCTCGAACCCCATACCCCTATAATAATGGTAGAGTCAGGGGTGGCCCCAAAGCGGAATTGACAGGTGGTGCTTGGTCGAATCTCCAGTAGGTAGCCACTCCCTTCTTAGAGAACCGTACGTGAGACTTCCGCCTCTTATGGTTCCGTCTCGAGCTTCCATCATCGTCCTTGGCATTAAACCACTATCTATGCATGTTTGTTTAGCCTGGACTGACGAATCTTTTGCTTCTCGGGTGGTGTCGAACAATGGTGCTTGCGTTGCGGGAGATGCCCGCCCGTAGGGCCCGGCCTGCTTCCCGCCCGAAAGAACCGCTCACTAGCTAGCCGGACTAGTGGGGCCCTATCTGGAGACATACTGAAAACCATGCCTTTCGAACCGAACGCAATGCCCGTCTTCCAAATAAAAAAAAGGGCTCGTTGGGAAGAAAGATTACGTGCGGCCTGTAGAGCACATGTAAGGCACAGTCGGGTTGCTCACGCAGCGGATCTCTCTCTATCTATAGATAGAGAGGTGTGAAAGTAATAGCCTTATGTTATGGCCGCCCCCCGACTTACGGCCTTTACGCTACTACTATTGTGATGTGAGCGGTTCAAATTGGTTGAATCTTTCTCAATCATCCTGGCCGGAACTTGTATGCAGCACTTGTACGGAGGTGCATGCATAAAGGTTTNAGCCCGTAGGGCCCGGCCTGCTTCCCACCCAAAAGAACCTCTCACTAGCTAGACGGACTAGTAGGGCCCATTTTGGAGACATACTGAAAACCATGCCATTCGAACCTAACGCAATGCCTGTCTTCCAAATAAAACAAAAGGGCTCGTTGGGAAGATAGATTATGTGCACCCTGTAGAGCACATGTAAGCCACAGTCGGGTTGGTCACATAACAGATCTCTCTCTATCTATAGATAGAGAGGTATGAAAGTAATAGGCTTATGTTATTTCCCCACCCACCCTCACCCCCGACTTACGGCCTTTACGCTACTACTATTATGATGTGAGCGGTTCAAATTGGTTGAATCTTTCTCAATCATATGGGTCGGAACTTGAATGTAGCACTTGTACGGAGGTGCATGCATGAAGGTTTGTAACTCTTATATTATCTGAATCTTAAGGACATGACCCTACCCTATTCTCGAACCCTCTACCGAGCTCTACCCTGCCCACATTTCCTTGTGTTTCGAAGAGGAAACTAAATCTCTCTACCTGCTGCCAACAGTCTTTCTTCGGAATTATCTGAACGGGTCGATCCTCCCATCCCGTTTGTATTAGGAAATTATCCTAAGGTCCCCTCCCTAAGAGCTCCCCGGCGACGACAGAGGAAGCAACCCGTCTGCTATGGCGGGGCGGCTTTTTTCTTTCACAATAAGACCTGGACAATTATCCATACCTTCGGTAACTTACGAGTTTACGTTCATCCCTGGTTTGGTACAGTTTTCTTTCGATTTCTCCCTTGTAGCCATTACCCGAATTCGTGCAAATGTGTCCACACCCCTCAAACGTACTTGACGAGGAATCCTTTCTTGTGAACAAACACAACCTTACACACACCTAGGAGCACCCCTTCCTACATATCCATACAAGACCCGAGTGGGCGGGTCGAGGTACTACGAGGTACCCACTACTCGGAGTATCCTCCCAAAAGGAAACAAGATGTGTCTGTCAGGTTCGGTTCTTCTTAGTTGGGTTGGGCAGGTTCGACCAGAAATGCTATGCTTACACACAAGACTACCCCTCTTCCCGAAAGCTTCGCAGGGATTACTTTAGAGGGTTTACTGCACAAGGCCATGTAGAGGAAAGGCTTTATCCCAGCGAATAGAAGATACTCAGCTCTGCACAACATAGGGATTAGCACACTTTCGGGAAGAACATAGAATAGTAGAAGATCCAGCATGCAGAACACGGCGATCATTATAAATTCACGAATTAGAAATGCTGTAATATACTCTTTCCCATAACTTCTCATACCAGACCAACCCACTAAAATGCAAATAGGGATCAGAAATGTGGTCAATATCACGAAGAATAAAGAGATACCGTCTATACCCAAATAAAAATTGATGTTTTCATAAGGAAGCCATCGAAGGCTTTCCACAAATTGAGATTTGGCCGTAGAAGGATCGAATTGTATCCGAAGAACAGGGGGATACAAAAAAGTAATAAGAGAGGCGCACAGACCAATTAATCGNTCGATCATTATAAATTCACGAATTAGAAATGTTGTAATATACTCTTTCCCATAACTTTTCATTCCATACCAACCCACTAAAATCCAAATAGGGATAAAAAATGTGGTCAATATCACGAAGAATAAAGAGATACCATCTATACCCAAATAAAAATTGATGCTTTCATAAGGAAGCCACCGAAGGATTTCCACAAATTGAGATTTGGCCGTAGAAGGCTCGAATTGTATCCGAAGAACAGAGGGATACAAAAAAGTAATAAAAGAGGCACACAGACTAATTAATCATATCGGTCGTATTCTTGAATTTGGAATGAAAAGAAAAGTAATGCTTCCAAGCACGGGACAAAGAATAAGACCACTTAGATCAGAATAGCATTCATAGAAATATTCTAACATAGAGTAGAATGGAACATGGAAGAGATTCATTGACAACAGTAAAAAGATGGTCACCTAATTCCAATACAATAAGGTGTCTATCAGTGCAAGCCAGCTGAACACCGTGATTGATAAGTGGGTAGGTGGGTTAGGTTCACCTCTCGCCTAGTGGGAAATAACGAGGCTAGTCTCCCCCCTCGCCCTTGAATGAAGAAGTAGTGGGGGCCCCTTCCCGCGTATGCCGCAATTCGTCGAGTTCAATTCAAGGTGCACCTTGCTTTGTTTTTCAGGTAGCTTTTTCTAACGCCAATTTAGCTAGTGGGGCATTGGTCATCGCCGAAATTCGTCGAGGGGATAAAACCAAAATAAAGAAGAGAAAGAAAGGGAAGTTTTTTATTTCTTTCAATCCAAATAAGAGAACAAATAAACCACTAAAAATGAAAGTTAGATAAAGAAATCTTAGTAAGAACTTGCACTAGACTTCTTCCCCCCTTTCTTTTTACTTTTTCTCTCTCCTATTGTTTGTGCTTCCACCCGGGCTTTTCATTCTATTTTATGGAGACCCGGGGAAATTATGTATAATAATCAATGTAAAAAAGTGAGGGTGAATTACTTTCCCCGGCATATAGAAAGAAAATCCAGGATGACGGCTTCCAAAAGACGAGTAAGGGATGGGGAGAGGGAGTCTCTCGAAATCAAACGAGACTAGAAAGAAATAGGAATTAGCACCATTCATATGAGTGAGTTTTCCTCTTCAATACAACAAAAGGATAGCCCTCTCTATATCTCGGTATCGGTTTAGCATCATATATCGCTCTGGAGAGCATTTTTCTTGGATGTAGTGCGGATGTTGGATCAGCTCCTCTATGTTGTGGGTGTGGAGGGGGGGCTGTCGCCGCATAATAGAGGCAGAAGTGGGAGCCATCAGAGCTATCTGCATCGAGTGTTTTGATTGAAAGAGGAAGGGAGACAACTCAAATGCCAGCACATAAATAGAAAGAGTCATGCTTTGAAGTGGAATTCTTCTAAGATCCATTGCTCGATTTTTCTGCAAGCTCTGCTCCCAAAATGCTGAGAGACTTGCGAAGGCAAATCCGGGTTGGTTGGTCCAGAAAGTCATAGGAGAGGCAGGCTAAGTAAAATAATATACTGGTGCTATTGATTATAGAATCTTACTAATCAAGCACGGTACACTTTCTATATCTCCGCCGTCTACAAGGTAAACAGCATAGCTTAAAGCACAGTGTGTTCGCGAACACACTGGCTGGCTGGTGCATTGGCCTTACCGTAAGAAGTCCGAGAGTGATATATCTCGTGACACTCTCCGCGTGGCATTTCTTTTAGAAAGTTTGTATAACTTCAAAAGAAAGGGCCTCTTTGAGTGAAGAAGAGAGGGGCTTTGTATTGACACTCTTGAGCCATGTTCATCGCCCTAGGCTTACCATTATTTAATTTCATTCTATTGATTGGGTCTAGCTCCAAAGAACATATACATGGAGCTATGTCAACTTACGTATGTCTTGTTGACTAAATGATTAGGTATACCATGCCACGTACCATCCCCTCTTTCCATAGAGGATAGATAAAGAAAAATTGAAGATATAGTGATCGTGCCATAAGACCTTGTTCCTTTCTACTTGACTAAGTAGTATTCCACTTGTGCAGTGGGTGTATGGGCTAGCCCATGGTGCGACCAGCTATGATATAATCAACTTCTTCTTTAGTAGGTTTATCTACAACATCTGGTGGTGCCCTCGGGGGCACGTTCATCTCACATGGAATATGAGGTTTGTTTTCACCGAGCTCATCACTTGAGTCTATAGGCTACCTTTCCTATTCGCTTTTCTACAAGGTCTACTTTCAGACCGGGCCAAGCCTTTAGGTTGTTTAAGTAGGTTTGCGCTAAGATCGTTGCATTCCTACCACCTCTTGGAAAAGTAGGCTGATGGGCAAGCCCCCTCCTGGCGTAGTGGTGTGGGGTGTCAGAGGTTGTTACCCCGTGGCCAACTCGAAGGGGCTGAAGTTTGATGCAAAGCTTTTTGGTTGTTAAGTTATAGCAGGACTGAGCAACACCCAACAGCGTAAGTCTTTCTGGTTTGCACTAAAGTGGCTTTAGTAGCTCTCGAGGAATCCGTTTATTCTCTCCGTATGAGCTTTCAAAGATATACCGACCTGTGACATCTGACCATTAGATGCCATAGGTCGTCTTCTAACATTACCGACATTTCGGGTTTTCATAAATTTCACATAAGATAAATCTCTTTTCATTATGAGAAACAACCTGATTTCCGACCTCTTGCATTGCATTACCATAATGAAAATAAAAAAGAATTAATAAAAAGATTGAACTTGTGACTCGGGATGAAACTTTATCGGATGAGGAAAGGAATAGCGATGGATACCTATAGAGCATCCAGAAAAAAGCAGATTCAATCGGACGACGAATTCTTACGTGGTCCAAGGAAATCAAAGGCCCCCTTCCAAAAATTAAATCTATATTAAATATCTTAATATCATAATAACTTATATAATCATGATTCAATTCAGGTCCATTTTGATTGATTTCTCATTTATCGGATCTGATTGTAACAATGGAGAAGTATGAAGAATTTGGAGATTCATAATAGAAAGGGGTATCTAGACTATCTATGTCCCATGACATAACATATGAATAATTAAAGATGAGGAAGAGTATACTCTGTAGTGAGATAGTTGTTCTCCTAATCGACTACTTATTATGATAATGAACATCCACTTAAAAACTAAAAAGCGACTCTCCAGGCGGTTACCTATTTTTACATATTCATATTTATATCCTCTGCAACAATTGTTGGGACGGACTTTCGTGGAAAAGAAAAATCCCTTTATCGGATTGGAAGCGATGAGTTAAGCCTCTTTCTTATTCTTTTCTTATATGGCGTTTAAAGAGTGTGACTTTTCAGTTTAATTAAGTTCAAATTAGTTAAATTAAAAGGCCCCATTTGATTCAATTCATGAAAAAGTCCACTATCAGTCTACTATATTTTATTTTAATAATTATTATATATAATTAGACAATAATAATAATAATTAAGTATATCATTCGTGTCTCTGTTACAACACAGAGAAACTAAATGGTTTGAATCTAAATTGATTTTAGGCTGTATACCTAATTTTCCTAGGATTGTAGTTCAATCGGTCAGAGCACCGCTCTGTCGAGACGGAAGCTACGGGTTCGAGCCCCGTCAGTCCTGATGGATTCAATAAATATATCAATTCATCTCTCCATTTTCTGTGAAAAGGGGGACAGGGAGCATATTTGTTTTTTGGGCAAATTATACTAGGCATGCCTAGTAGTTATTTTATTAATAATAAAAGAGAAATCAAGTAACCACAATGAACATGTACAAGTATGGGTGCTAGCTACAATAGTCTTTGCCTCTATGCCTTGCTATATACTCACTCCTCTGCGCCTCCATTGCCTTAAGATGGTAGCCTCATGTAGTGGATCATGGTGTAGCTGCCGGATATCTCACGAGGGCATATAATCTCATAGCCGCTTGTATCTTCCCAAAGGCATAGGAATAAAGCACACACATATTGTACTAGAACTTATCTTACAAATCCTATTGAGGCATAATAAACCGCATCTACTAGCAAGCATGAAGAACATATGAGCTAGAAATAACTAAGTACTCTATGATCATCACAGAGTTTATAACATATTCTGTGATGATATTACAAATGATGATGCTTAAATAATGATAAAATAAAATAAGGTAAAAAATTGTGTCTTGCGCCTCTTTCTTCAACCTTGTGCACTCTTCAATTTGTATTTCATTGGTTTCTTCTTCCACTATCTTCAAATATTCTTCAAACTTTATCATTTCGTTTTTGATCGATTGGACCTTGTGGAGGTGGTTGGGACATCCGCCTTTTGTTTTGCACTTATCATTGGAGGTTTCCTAATGACAACCTCTTGTTTTACCTTGCCGTCCCAACTATGTTGCCTTCCATGTGCCTTCTTTTTGTTTTTGTTTGATCCACTTCGCACATGTCTAGGTGAAAGATCTCCCTCCCTAGCTATTATGTTGAAGGTGCCATCCAGTATTTCATCCTCTTCTCATTCTTCATAAAAGTCTCCATCAGTCCTGATGGATTCAATAAATATATCAATTCATCTCTCCATTTTCTGTGAAAAGGGGGACAGGGAGCATAATTTCATTCCCAACGGGGGATCTTTTTTTTTCTTTTTGTTTCGCATTTCTCATTAAACAAAGAGGAGATTTTTTTCATTACTTCAACTAGTACCGATTGGTGGGAGAGAGACATATGTAGATTAGTACAATTAATTATTTATTGGCATATTCAGGATTCCAAGAGAGACTGGGTTTGGTTTTTCAATCCGATCCATGTATGTAATGGAATAGAGTACCTTATTTCTTTTATCGGGAGAACATACACAAATGGAATTCCTTTCCTATACGATACAAAATGAATTTAACTCAATTACATTACCCTTAGAGAATACTTTTCCAGATTCAACCTTTTCCTTTTCTAGCGGAGATTTTGTGTAACCTCAATTACTCCAATTTTGAATTTGAAAAAAGACAGATATTTCTCATTCAAATTTCACACTGAGCTTTTGATATATGCGTCCCAGTACTAATCCAAGGAAGGAGGATATTCAAAAAAATCAAACAAGGATTCCCACCATTTCACTCAAGGCAATGGAATGAAAAATTTTGTATTTTTCTAGTTAGAATGGATTGGTGGTACCTATCCAGCAAATAATTGTTTATGACTGACTCGTTATTCACTCGATTTTTGGGTCATAATCATTATATAGGAGAGATGGCCGAGTGGTTTAAGGTGTAGCATTGGAATTTCTATGTAGGCTTTTGTTTACCGAGGGTTCGAATACC
>AWOL01S0029723.1:31206-35913 GCA_000715115.1 Nicotiana otophora
TTTCCTTTTTCAGGTAAAGGTTTAATTAAGAATTCCAGGTGGTCCAGTGGATGGATTAGGCTATTGATCATATCATAGGTAAAGGACGGAACGAAGAACCAACAGTTTTCTTCCTCCTATGTTCTCTACTAATATTGTAATAGATTTGTGCTTTCACTTCCCCAAGGGAATGGAACTAGCACTATAATTCCGAGTCCCCTATCCAGTATGTGATTGTGCCCACCCTACGGATCCCCTTTGTTCAATGGGGGAGGGGGTCATACCTTCCCCGCCCGCTTAGTTTCATAAGTCTAAAAGATTTGGGGCGCAAAATCTGTGGTAGATGTGAAATTTGCTAATTTTCATTCTCAGCTTTCTCATCACATGAATGAGACATCACTACTTATCATCACAATAGTAAACTAGAAATCAGATTTTGATTGGTTGGAGGATTTCGAACTTGAACTAGAAGAGGTTCTGCTTTCTTTGGACAGGTAGGAAAGAGAGATCATGATGATAGAGACTTGAAGAAGTATAGTATAAATCAAATAGAAGGCTCGTTCATATATCGACACATAGCTATTAATCCAATCCGATCCAAGATGAGTAACCGAGTGCTTCTTCCTATGGTTGGCACGAGAATCCCTCTCAAAGGGAAGAATCTTAATCGATCTCCGGGATTATAATGCACCTATGAACAATGGTCTGTCTCGTCTAGTTGGTCTCTTTCTTGGCATCAAGAGTCGTCAGTACTGAAAAGGCCCCGGCATTACCTTCGGGAAATCTAGGAGGACATCTCGCCAAGCCTATGATGGACGTTGGTTGGTTTGTTGACGATTACGACCATTCAAAGGCATTTTTCCATTAGCTGGAGTAGGAAGGGGGATGACGTCGATAAGTTATTATATATATAATATAATTAAGGCATTAGGAATCTGGGTGATCACGCGCTTCACGTAGTATTTATTAGGATTAGGACTGAGAAAAATTACCGCTTATTTCAGACATCCCGGACCATCACTTTTATCGTCAACAGAGAGAGCCGCTCGATAAAAGAAGTCGGCTTTGGGGAAAAATCATTCCTTTGTCAGGCACTAGTCAAAGTAGTAAAAACGGGCAAGTGGACAAGTAGCGAGCAGGAGCAGTGTTGGGCTTTGTGGTCGTTAACGGGAACAAATGAAGAGGAGCACAGCACACTCCGAACTCGATTGGCTAATCAAAGTCAAAGCGGCCACCTTCTTTTGAATGGGTCACCAATAAAACTGTCAGTTCTTTAGAATCTAACATCGGAACCACCTTTAAAGTTACCCGGTCTGGTTCCAAATCAATCGTTCATTCAGCGCACGGATTTGTCGACCGGTAGAAGTGCTTTTTCAGTTTGTTATGGGTTCCAACCCATGGACTTGGTAGCAGATGGTTCATACGATTGTTCTGTCTTGAACCCAGTCATCGGCACATCTCCTATCTCCTAGAGAAGCAGCTAAATAGCTGCGAGCCGCTAGTTTCCTGGAGAACGGCGGGATAGGCTAGGCGAGACTTAAAGGCTGTAGTGAACAACCATGTGGTAAGAGGTTTTTCCAGAAAGCAAAATCCTGAAGGTTAGCCTTGCATGAACTAGGGAAAGATAGAACTCAACTTCACAATTGTTAGCAAAACCCTAGAGCTTCCATTCTTTGGTAGAACCTTTTACTTTACCAATTCAAAAGTTTAAGCTGGGACACCACGTCGATTAACTTCACGTTCTGCCATCACATATTACACTAACTTCGACAAGGAAGTCGTCATCCTTTCTAGTGGCCTTGTGGGAACGCCTCTTGTAGGGTCTCCCATGTCTGGATGGTATGTCTTTAGACACCCCAAATAGAAGACATGGTGGATCTTTAGCTTGGAAAGAAGCTGAAATTTTTAGGCAGCTTGTCCTACATTCTCTATGATCGGGAATTTCCCCTCATTCTTGCGGCTGACACCCTTACTAAAAAAAGAAGGAAAGATTTTTTGCAATAGTGGATTTAATCTTTCCTCAATAGTGGATTTTTTCTTTCTCATCCTTCCGCTTGGAAATGCAATTTCATGATTGAGTTTCCCCTTTCTTCTATAGATGATGGGGGTCTAGCCCTCGTAGGAAATTGCCTATGAGATCGCATTCCATCGATATTTTAAGATTGGAGGGCTCCCTCTAGTGCTAAATAAAAAAGATCTTTGAGCAAGGGCTAGCTTTTCAGCAGGCAAAGAAAGGCCTCACCAAATACTTCATGCCCAAAGGAAGAAGCAAAAGAGCAATCGAGCCACGAGGAAACGAATAGTGATGCAAGTCTTCATCAAAGCTCACACGCTAAGTTCGGAACCCTTAACCTTTCATGCAAAAACCAAAGCATCAAAGACATCGGCCACCTAGTAAAACATTGACAGTCGATGAAGAAAAATGCTTCAATTATGGACATCCCAGTGGGCCCCTCACATCATGTTTTCGAGAAAGAAGAAATTAGAATTTTGTTTAACTTCCTATCAGCCATCTTCTCTGTTCTAGGTCCTTTCCTCACTGAGGACCATGGGCCAATAACTTCAGATATAAAGTATGATTTTTCCAAGACATGCAAGGTGCCCTCCAGCCTTCCAACGGGAAAGACTTCAACATAAAAGTCAATTTTCGTTCTTCATGTTCCCGCGGCAGACGTATGCTCGGTTGAAGCTGGATTTAGAAAGGATCAGCAACGGTGCATACATGATATTTTAAGTACAAGAAATATTGGACTAGACTATTTCTTATGTAGATGTAGTGGATAAGCTCTCCGTATTAGGATAGGCTTTTGGATTTCCACGGCTATTCTAAGAGCGTGCTGAATCCAACTGTTGCACGTTCCTCCTTTGGCTAAACCACCACTTCAGGCTAACCCTTTTGCCTGGCTGTCACTTACTCAAGTTAGAGTTTTGAGGTCTCTCAAAATGCCTGCACGCCTGCGAGTATTCTCCCCGGTCCTACAAATTGAACTTCCGAAAGGGGTGCTTACTGGAGCAGCTCAATGAGATGTGGGTTCAATTCCCGCTATGCCTCATCCTAGTAGGTGTTTGCACCATTGGGCCAGCTAAACTTGCTCTGATCTAATGTGCGTCTGCTCCTGTTCGGGCTAACTCAGCAGAAAGATAACTCTCTTCTCCTACTTTATCTTGAGCCTACCCGGACAAACTCTTGTATGACACCCGTCACCATACATAGGTAATAACATGTCCCAATGCTATATTCCTCGAAGTTGCAGCACAATATGATCTTGTTTCTGGGGGGAAGATCCACTAAATGGACCAACGGGGCCTTGTCGGGTCGATAGCCCTTGATCCGAGATAACATTTTAACAAAAAAGAGTTGGATTTGCCAGCCTTAGCCGAAGAAGACTGTTCATATAGTAGTAGGTTTAAGAACCATTTCAAACCATCTCATAAATCATCCTTAGTACAAAAGATCAATTCAATGCTCAAGTTAAAGGGGGGAGGGTCAATTTTTCTATTGATCGAGAAATCTTTGGCGGACCCCCAACTATTAGCACATTCGAAGATTCAGATGACTAATTGGTTTGGATTCATGAATTATCACGTCTTGAAGGTCAGTACAAAATCTTTCCCTTTATTAGTAAGTAGTCAGGTAGCTAGACGAAGATCGACGAGTTGTCTGCTTTGCTATTTGCAAACGAGTTTACCGTCATCCCTGAACAATTTTGCTGGAATTTCAGAAGGAGAAAGAATCCGCTCATGATGCATGGGAAGTAGGGGAAGAGTCTGATTCAAAAGCGCCTGTGATAGATCACGTCGAACAGAAGCACTTAAGAAAGTAGTTGATAACTTTTGGTTTATTTGATACTTATTCTGACACGGTTCATAAGGTCACAGCACAAACATAACCCGGAAATGCCCTACCACTATGGCTCACCCTTTTCTTTCATACGCTCGTCCTTCATAAATACAGGGGAAAGATGACTTCTGTAATAAAGGATCCAGACTTAGATGGGACTAAGCAGAGACAATTCTATACGAAGAAGATCGATCCACTTACAAAAATAGCTGAACGAGAAGGGATCAGTGCTGTTAACTATACTCGTTATCAGAATGGTTATACCACGGAAAGATTGGGGACCATCTTTCAAAAATGAACCCGGACGCATTTCTTGCGTGGCCGAACCCATATATCTTAGACTATAAAACTGCATTATTCGAGATCCCCACGAAGCGGTATGTAAATTAAGACTACAATCATACAGATTCGATATATGCTTCAATATTGGACAAGTCCTTGAATAGTTCAAAATGATGTGGTGGCCAGGATATTGTCACGCCCCAAACCTGAAGGGACGTGGCCGGCACCCGGTACCATACTCGGCCCGAGCGTACCACTCTGTAACTGTGAACTCTAGAGGAATAACCCTCAACCTACGCCGATGAGACCATATTCTGAATCATCTGAAAATATCNTACCATACTCGGCCCGAGCGTACCACTCTGTAACTGTGAACTCTAGAGGAATAACCCTCAACCTACGCCGATGAGACCATATTCAAAATCATCTGAAAATATCGTCTGTCTCATCTAAGGGGTAAACATATCCAACAACTCATATATATATATATATATATATATATGTATAATGTACAGACTAATGAGGCCGCCGTGAACATCTACGGTTATACAAACTATACAGGACTTGTCTACAAGCCTTTAGAGATAGTTGAACTGTATCATGGT
>AWOL01S0029729.1:0-21966 GCA_000715115.1 Nicotiana otophora
AAACAAGAAGCAAAGTTAACGAAAAACGAACAGAAAGGCAATACCAACAAAAAGATTTTTAAAGGGTCACCTGATTCAAAGCCTGCCGCAAACCATGAAAAAGATCCGATTCATCACCGACACCGGCAACGTCCTCGATGCCAGTAAACAGGTCACGAAATGGATCTTCTTCATCGTGAGGCCTGTCTAGATCGAGGGCTCCCAGAGCTTGGGCTTCCCGAATCACCCCTACGGAAAAAGCGGGAANCCCTAAGGAAAGTCTAAGGGAGTTCCTCTCGTCAGCAGCGTGGTTTAGGTCGGTCGCGTATCGATGCAGCTCTTTCTAGGAACGAGAACATTGTTCTCGATGGACTGCCGCAGGCTACAAAGAAACAAGAAGCAAAGTTAACGAAAAACGAACAGAAAGGCAATACCAACAAAAAGATTTTTAAAGGGTCACCTGATTCAAAGCCTGCCGCAAACCATGAAAAAGATCCGATTCATCACCGACACCGGCAACGTCCTCGATGCCAGTAAACAGGTCACGAAATGGATCTTCTTCATCGTGAGGCCTGTCTAGATCGAGGGCTCCCAGAGCTTGGGCTTCCCGAATCACCCCTACGGAAAAAGCGGGAAAGGTACGCGAATCCTCGATCGTCGCTGCCCCAAGTGACTCGCTTGGAGCGTTCCCCTCGACTCTAAGGGGTTCGAGGGGCTATTCGATTGTAACCCCTGCCGATTGACTCCGATGAGAGGCATCTTCAACATTTGATAGTTTGGGGACTCTACCTGAATCTCTCTCCGGTATATCTTCAGTTCGAGGTGGAGCCCCATGAAGCATCATCGATCCAGCTGGGGATGAAGCACCGGTGGCTCTCTTCGTTCGGACCGCCAGCGTGGACTCATTGTCCTCTTCTTCCTCTTCTTCTTCATCCCTTAGACGCAAAACAGATTCTACGGTCAAAGGAATGACATTCTTGTTCGGCTTATGAGCCGTCCTCTTCTTCGGTTTTGGATATTCGGGCAATGAGGCTCTCTTCCTTTTATTTTCCTTCACCGGCTTTGGGACAGAGGTCGAAACATCCTCCTTATTGGACAGAGGCCTCAAGACCGCGTCTTTACCCAAACATGCATATGAGAAGCCTTATAAAAAATATTTTGAGAAACGCCTTGTTCGGATCGTCAGAGTCCGAGAAATGAGCTTACCGTGATTTTTGGCCTCCTACCGACCCCTTGACAAATCACGCCATGAGAGATCGGCATATGTGGAGGTCGAAACAAGAGCCCGTACCCAATTCTTGAGATCGGGAACCACTCCGGGCATCCAGGGAACTGCTACATCACAAAAAGAGGAGTGTCGATAAGAGAATAAATGAAAGAACAAAATAGAAGCAACAACAAGATCACACTTACGTTTCATATTCCACTCCTCGGGAAAGGGAATCTTTTCAATCGGGATCAGCTCTGAAGTCCTTATTCGAACGAACCTGCTCATCCAGCCCCGGTCCCTGTCCTCGTCAATACTTGAGAACAAAGCCTTGGTAGCCCGACACTGGAGTTTTATTAACCCTCCCCGAAAAAGTTGGGGATGGTACAGACGGATAAGATGATCGAGGGTGAACGACATCCCCTCGATTTTGCTCACGAAATATCGGATCAGGATAACGATCCGCCACAAAGAAGGATGGTCCTGGCCTAAGGTTACCTGATATTGTCGACAGAAGTCAATAACGACAGGATCGAGGGGACCTAAAGTGAAAGGGTAAGTATATACGTTCAAAAACCCTTTCACGTAAGAAGTGATATCTTCGTCAGGGGTAGGTATTATTACTTGGTTTTCACCCCAATTACAATCCTTCTTTAACAGATCGAGGTGCTTCTCGGTTATCGAACACATGTACCTCGATACCGGCTCACACCGGCCAGGGACCGATGAACCTTTATCAGCCTTAAAAAGTGAAGTAAGGATGCACGCCTCGGGGATACACTCCTCAGGCCGTGGTTCTGTCGGTGTCTCATCGGCGACACACTGTGAATATGAAGCCTTCTCTTTATGAGGAATGGTTTGCGATGTTTTCGCCATTTTTGAATTCAAAAGTAAGGAGTAGAAGAAAGTGATGGAGATTTGGTAGAATTGAAGAGGGGTTCTTTCGAAAAGAAATCATAGCTTTTCTGGTAAGTTGGAGAGTATAAAGAAGAATTTGGGAAATTTTAGAAGATAGAAGATGTAAAAATGGTAAAAGATAAAGGTAAGGGTTATTTATAAGTTCAAACAATGGCGGTTCAGTATCAGCAGTGGCCGACCATCGCCTGACATGCATTAAATTCCTTGAAAGACTAAACCGATGGGACACCTACCATATGCATCATGGTCGAACCCGATGAAAATGACAAGATATAATCCGATCGAGCTGTTTAAAATTATATCGTTTCTCGCCATATTCTTTCTGAGAAACGAGGGGACTATCTTTATACAGTCGAAATAGATTTCAGCCTAGGCATGTCCGGTATGGTTCGAAGGGTGGTGTATCGAAGTAAGATCCCGAAGGGGGGCACGAACTAACCTCGAACCCGGGGAGGCGGTCCATGTCGAGATCGATATCATAATCAAACTCGAACAAGAATCAAACCATGACGCGGGTAGATCTATCGTGCTGATAATACAAAAACAAACCTACATTGACCTGGAATCAATTCGAGGGCTCGAACCAGGATCGAGCTCGAACCAAGATCACAAGTTCGAGCCGAAATCAAGCTCAAACCAAAATGAAGGATTCTAAGCAAGATCGAGCTCGCAGACAAAAGCCGTTGCAATCCCACTAGAGGGAATCTTGGCAGCAATTATGGAAAAGATGATTTATCATGGGTCTCCCACTGAATGTTTATTTTATTATGCTTGGAGCCGAATCCCTCCAATATAAAGGGGCTTGGTTATCATTTCTGTAAGGCGGATACATTTGTTTTCTGAGATTTACATTATAATGAAAGTATTATATTCCTCTACAAGAAAGCGTGGCTACTCCAGTTTCTTAGATTGTCTATATTTGTTAAATCCTAAGGTTCACTGTTCTTCATTGCCTTGTCTAGATTACATTCTCCCCAATCTATATTCACATTTTATTTATCCTTGTATTTTGTATTAAGTTGCACCACATATCTTTGGAACTGCGTATAAATTCAACTCCATCCATTTTTCGAGTAAACAATGAGTAAGAATTAAAGAGTAATTATTGAAGAACACCTTCTCACTCTAGGGCACTCTCTCTCACTCTAAAATATCAGATTATAGCTCAAAAATGGCACAAAACGCGTATTTAACGAAGTAGGGTCGGGTTTTAAAAATCCAAAAATGGATCTCCGGAATAACGTTTGCGATCGCATAATCGATATGCAGACCGCATATAGGTCGCATAATTGCTATCCAGAACAGGCAAAAATCTGTCTGTGTCTGCGGTCACTATGCGGCTCGCAGACCTATTCTGCGGTCGCATAATGTACCGTAGAACAGTTATGCGGTCGCATAGTCGACCGCATAATTACATCCAAACTGACCCTCTCCTGCCTCACTTCTGCGGCTATTATGCGGCCCGTAAAGTGATTCTGCGATCGCATAATAGACCGTGAAATGCATTTTTCTGCCAAATATTTTCCTTGACTTTTCGGTGCATTGTTCAACCCAAAAAGTCCGAGCCTAGTCCGGCACCATAAAAAATTATTATTATTTTACTTTGGAAAATTTTACGGGGCCTTACATTCCATCATCCCACAACCCATTCTTTACCATGCTTAGTTCAACAATGTTCCTACATCCGTTCATATCACACGCATGTAAAATAAATAACTCTCATGCCCAAATATTATCTTTCTAATTACCCATTTTCTAATAATTTTGAAATTAGGGGTTAGGGTATAGAATCTTACCTCTAAGATGAAGATCCTCTGGGTTATCCTTATTAATCTTCCATGATTCGAGCAAGAATTGAAGAACAATTATTGAGGAACCCATTCTCACTCTAGGGCACTCTCTCATACTCTAAAATGTCAGCTTTTAGCTTAAAAATGGCCCAAAGCATGTATTTAACAAAGTAGGATTGGGTTTTAAAAACTCAAAAATGTATCTCCAGAACTGGCAAAAATCTGCCGCATCATTGGTGTCCAAAACTGGCAAACATCTGCCTGGGTCTGCGGTCACTATGCGGCCCGCAAACCTGTTTTGCGGTCGACTCTTCCCTCGACCATAGCTTATATTTCTTAGAATCAAATTCCAAAATCCGAAACTCCCTCAAAGATCTGATTCTTGTACATTTACACTATATCAAGTCCCACAAGATGCATTGTGCCATAAATATACTCCCAAGATATAACCACACATTGTACCGCATAACTCATATACTCATAGCAATAACTTCTGACCACATTAGCTACTCATTGACAAACCCAGTATCGATCGTATACCCCATATTAGATAAAACCTTGTTCCAAAACTTCGTAGCACTGCAATGATGAAAGAAACATGTAGAATCTCATAACCACCATCAAGTCGACAAGTCGTGGAGTTCTCTCGCTCCATAAGAATCGTTGCAAAATTCTAAGCTGACTAATGGGATTGTTCTTCAAAATATACTATAATCACATCTGATTCCACAAATTCCAGGTCCAATAACCCTTACCCAGTACAAGCTACTCGATCGAATGGCCACACCCGATTCCACATAAAGCCATATAAGACGTAATCCACACCCAACAAGCAACAACTCAAACATGATCAGTAATGGAAGAGAACAAAACAAGAGAACTGTCCAACAAATTCGGCAGACACAACCACGCAGGCATAATGCTATGAATCTATCCCACAAGGATGAAGCAAAACACATGGAATTGTTACACCCCATTTTTCATACATGAAAGTACGCCATAAAAAAATTGATGAAAGCTCGGGAATGAGATTTATTTTGAGATTATAAGTATTATGCTATTTCAAACAAGTGATAAGTAAATTCATGAAGGTGAGGGGTTAAGAAAATTGAAGAAAATGAATTTCGTCAAAGTTTGACATTTTGAGATAAAATACGGTCCAAGCTATAATACCCGGTATATTAAAAGTGAGTAGTATTTTAAGTAATTTGGGATAATTCTTTATTATGTGGATAGTTTGTTAATTATTACATTAGTGGGGGATTAATAAGTTGATTAAGGAAAGGGGTGAATTATTTTGGATAAACTTGATAAGCTCCTAACGTGGCAGCCCAAGGGGTCTTAATTAAAGCCCAAATAGTGACTCTTGGTATAGGAAATTAGGTGGCATTTTGGGAGAGTTTTGGGTGGCTAAGTCATCCTAGTGGGGCCCACTACCAAAGGTTAAGAGAACCTCTCTAAATTCACAAAATGAAAATGCTTATATCTAATCTTCAAGTAATGGATGGAGCTCACAACTTTAAAAGAAATCTTAACTTCATTCAGATGCATCTACAAGTAACGGATGGGAAAGCCACCAAAAGAATTCATACAACCCACAAAATTCTATAAGCACCGTGATAATTTGCAATAGCAACGTGATTGCTTCAACATTTCATACGAATACTACTTAATATTATAGCAACGTGGGATTTGCGATTCTAAGGGAGTACGGTGAAATCTTTCTCAATAATATCATACGGATTTTTCCCTACTCCGATCTTACCGTCACGCATTTTGTCACAATTGTCGTGGGTTAGAGGGATTGTCCAGAGAACCGGCTCAGGTATGTTAAGGCTATCCCTTCTTTCCTTTTGGCATGATCCATATTATACAAACAAAACAAGCAAATGCACAATTTCCATAAATGACTCTATTCATAGAAATACTAGAGGTTTCTATGTTCTTGATTTCCCATATGTCTTATTATTCTATCGTCTATTCATGGGTCTCAGAAAATACGTGAATTGGTAAAGTTTATTTCATGATATTAATCAAAGGCATAATGGTCTTATGACGTTCCGAGAGATTTCGTTGACATACTTCTCATGCATTGCATCCATTTATACATGTACATTGACCAATGACCAGGTGTCGTTATATATGCGTATATATATATATATATATATATGGGATGTGGGAAAATGTTACGGCGTCATATACGCACCACCACCCAATCAGCTGGTATACGTTGATGAGTTTGCCCACAATGGCCGAGATGATATGATGGGATGCCCTCAAAGGCTTGATGATGTTATGAACGCATACACCTATGCATGGTATGGCATTTATACATATGTGCATGACATTTTAAATATTAAAGGATTCGCAGAGCTATTCAGACTTACATATCGAGTCTTTTACTCCATGTTTCTCTCATGTCTATTATTTACTGATTTTTATTCCTTACATACTCAGTACATTATTTGTACTGACATCCTTTCTGCCTGGGGATGCTGTGTTTCATGCTCGCAGGTCCCGATTGACAGGTCGAGATTCCTCCAAGTAGGCTATCAGCTCAGCGGAAGGTGTTGGTGCGCTCCATTTGCTCCGGAGTTGCTTATTTGGTCAGTATGATTTGGACGTGTATTGATTAGTATGGCGGGGACCTGTCCTGACCTTTATGATATTGATCTACTTTTAGAAGCTTGTAGACATATGTCATATATATGAAGAATAGTATGGCCTTGTCGGCCTATGTTTAGTGTACGAGTGTTCATTTTGACCTTATAGGCCCGTATGTCACATGTATAAGTTTATATATCAACTTGGGTGGTCCTATATTGAGTATTCCCTTATGTTTATTCTGGTTTGCCCATGACGGCCCGTTTGGCACATTTACCAATGATAGTACGATAAGAAATATATATTACGTTGGTACTCAGTTGAGTAAGGCACCGGGTGCCCGTCGCGGCCCATCGGTTGGGGTCATGACAAATGTGAATGCTGCCCTGGTAGTAGAATAAGGGTTTAATTGTGATAGATAAAGGATGACATTTGGGCCTTCGATTGTGTCACGCCCCAAACTCGGGGAGCACGACCGGCGCTCAACTAAGTAAACCCGGCCGAGCAAGCCTATTAGATTTTCTTCTACCCAAACTCATCCATGAATAAAGAAGAGTTGCAATCCGTTAATCAAATACTGAAAATACTTTATTAACAACTCCCATTTCATTCCACTAGCAACTTCATTCATAATTTCCAAAGTATTATAGGTTTATATATATAATGAAAAACATGTTTGCCAAATAGCAACATTTCTAGTTTAATTCCCAACATCATACACCACCCACAACCTGTCTACAGAGCCTCTAAGTATGATAAAAGAATAATATGGAAGTGTCGGTAACAAGGCCTCGGCTATACCTCAAGACATAAAGTGTAGCATCAAGTGACATCAGGCCTGGAATAGAGTAGGGCTCACCAAAACCTGTTGAATAGGGAGTAACTGCTAACGAGGACCAAAGTTGCCCGCTGCTGAATCACCTGTATCCATTGAAGATGCAACGCCCCCCGCAAAAGGGACGTTAGTACATATGGAATAGTACTAGTATGTAAAGCTAACTATCCTCTTTCAAAATAGAATGCCAATGTAAGAAAGGGAAAACCGTGAAAACAACAATCAACAATCAATGATATTCAAATGCCAAGTTAAAATATAATAATTTCCAAAATATGAAGATAACACTGTGAAGTGATACTCAAAATATGATGATAATATTATTTTTGGTTGGGAGATCTTTAGAACCGATATATCACTGTTCACAGTACTAATATTCACAATAGCAAAACCACCGTAAATTTAGCACGAAGTCCGATCACGACCCGATCGGCTAGGCTTCTCATTAGAGACATCAACCACAATCACTATCAATACCAATACCACCGTACTTTGAGCACGGAGTCCGATCACGACCCGATTGGCTAGGCCATCTTATTTGAAGACATCAACCACAATCACAATCTCTGTGCAAATATACCACTTTGAATATAGCATGGAGTTCGATCATGACCCGATCGGTTAGGCTGTCTTATTTGATGACATCAACCAAAATCACAATTTCAATTAGAATTTCCAGCAAAATCACCATCATGTGTGCGGCATGATGTCCGATAACGATCCGATCGGCTAGGCCGTCTCATCTGAGACATCATCCTTTTCTATTAACCATTTCATCCCAATTAAGAGGAATAATTTCAACATATCAATATCATCCCAAATAAGGGAAATAATTTTATCACATAAATCTCATCCCAAATAAGGGGAATAATTCAAAACAATAACATAGGTACAAATGTATTTACCTCATCATCTTTTACATTGTATGAATATCCACTAATATTTTCAACCAATAACAACAACAATATTCCCTTTGCTCTTTTGGCCATTCACAAGATTCTTTAATCAAGGCACGGTGGCCGTATTTTATATTAAACACTTTCATTTCTTCCCTCTCATGTATCATCATCATAAATATCAACATATCTTCTATTCTAGAAATCACAACTTTAAGTTCATTAGAAATGAACAATTTAAGCACAATAGATTTCTTTCCGAGAATGGAGTAAAATAATTGGCAATTGATGCGCAAGTTAAAATCAACAACAAGTAACACACCATTTTTTGCGCCCCTTTCTTTCTTGCGAAATCGGGTTTCGACACGTGACAACTTCTTTTAAAGGAAGGCGTGTTAAAAGAGAGAGTCGCCACCTAAGGGATTTAAGGTGCGTTAGGGCACCTATTTGCAAATAACTCTGGTTTAACCAGCTGCGTCACCAAAGATCGGGTAAGGGCTCAAATTACCTTGAAGAGAAGGTGTTAGGCACTCCTCGAGGTCCACAACGGTGGGTCCCAGCCGAACTCGAATTATATGAATTAGTCAAAGCAATAAGAAGAGACAAAATCGGGAAAATACAATAGAATGATTGACTTTGAAACAAAGGTTTTGGGGGGTGGGGGGTCCTAAGTATTTTTAGCCTAACGATCACCCTGTGTAACATAAATAATACTTCGTAACTCCCTCAAGATGGGGTGTTAGTCATATTATTCAGCGGGCACAGATTATCATCTCCTGCTACCCGATTACTATCCTTAAGTTGTTTACCTAAAGCTCACTAGTCAATTCTAGTCGTACTCTATGCGTGCACTACCCGTCCCATGCCTATGGTCCAGGAGGCATTTGGACCTCTATTTCAGGGTGGTTCTAAACTTTAAATTAGGTTGCTCAAAAAAGAAAATACTAGGGGACAAGCAAAACATTTAGGACTTTCATGTATAGGAAAACAAGGGCTCAAGTTGGCCTCCGCACTTAAGCAACAAATGCACGCGAACTAACTAACATTGACACTTGCAGATTTTAATAAGTTAAGGTCGCAGAACCCTATAGGCAGGATCTCTATGTGATACTGGATTTTATAAGCGGGCAGCTTCATTTGTAAAAGCCTTTCTTTTTAATACAATTTCTAAAGCCTATATAGTTGCCTACTGATTATAAGCATAAGAGATTAAACCTATAAGCATGATTTATAGGTGATTCACGCAGTAACTAACAATGGTAATCACAAGAATATGTTCAGAATTTCTTAATCGAGTCCTATAGTCATAATTTCTAATAATGGTTAAAAGAAACGAGCAGGACAATAATCAAGACTGATTTAGACCCTATAGGCATGATTTCCATAATTAAAACTGGTTTTTTTTTATCCTATAGGCATGGCATCTAATTTGTAGATTAAGCCGTATGTAAACAGAATCCTATGCGCACATTGAGCTTTTAATCATTCAATACCCTATAGGCATGGTTTCTAACAGGTAAAAGTAGAACACATTTGGACCAAATAGACAAACTATAGGCAAGATTTCTAACACACATTTAAGCAAGATAGGATACTTATAGGCAGGATTTCTATAATAACTGAAAAGTAACACATTTTGAGCAAAATAGAATACCTATAGGCATGATATCTAACACATGATAGAGGAACATGTTTGAACATGATAAAACATTTGAGCTAAGTGATGAACCTATAGGCAGGATTTCTACCCATCTCAATGCAAGTGTAAGATAAATCCCCTTTCCCAATTTTACTAATACCCCAAAATGTTATTACAATAATTATTACAAACCCATAATGAATAGCATGAATTACATAGGAAAATAACTGTAGGGAGCCTACAGCAGGCCCAAAATCCACCTGGACAGGCCTGGCCTTTACAACAGTCTCCAAGTTACACACTCATAGACATACAACAGCCAGGAGTTGAATGATTCACATAGTGAGCACAAGATAGAGTTGAGCATATAGAACCAAGGCCCTAGTGTGTCAGAGTTCCCAAGAGGTTCAAGAACCCAAGGCAGTGCTCACACTAGGGTGGTTAACAAGAATAGTTCAGAGGAGGGATTAGGTATCAAATCCTAGTGTGTTAGAGTACATAAGGGTCTCAATTAGACCCTGAGCAGTGCTCTCGCTAGGGAGGTCAAAGGACAGAACCTAAGTAGCCATGGCTTTTAGCCGGCTAAGAATAAGAACTCAAAGGAATAGACTGAGGTTAGGGGACAACATTGAGGGATACAAACAGATTCAAGTTCAGCACATAAAAACGATAATAGAACATGCTTGGGCTTTAAGAACAGACTTTAGCAAAGTTTCAAAAGAACAAATTCAACACATAATACATATGTTACCATGGCAGGTTTGCAGGATTGATGTGCACAGACTAATGGTAAAAAGTTTAGTTAATGCTAAATATAGAATGTCAGTATCACAAGAAGGAATCATATCAATCAGAACTTAACAGGATAAGGGCAATTACTGGGGAAGTCAAGACATGGTGAAAACAGGATCAAAACAGGTTGCATGTCATCACAACAAATTCAGAAACAGACTTATGTTATATACTTATATATTCATATTTAGTCAACTAATCCATAGAAAGGGGGTATGGGAACATGTTCAAATAGCAAATATAAACAGTAAGGAGATGGTTATCAGTAACACATAGGCTAGGCAGACTTTAAAAAAGAAATTAATCAACTTAAAACAGGTCTAAACATGTCTCAAACTATATGCGTAATGGCATTTTAGATTAGAAAGGCCTAGAATTGAAGTAAGACAGTCAGAATTGCATACTAGAACCGAACAGAAACATATTGAACAACAATCTTCAGAAGTGAAAACACATGCTAATGACTGGTAAGTAGAAATGAAATGACAAAGGTTTGGTAACTCACCAGTTAAGCGAAAACAAGAAAGAACGGAAGTCCACAGTGTTATGAATATTAACAAAGGAACAAACACTCAGAATTTCTGGCCTTGGCATTCTTCCGGACAGGAACCAAAGTGCAGAATAAGATTACTAAAGAGAGCATACAACTTTTATTTTTTAAGTAATGTTTCTTAATGATTCCGGACTGTCTCAAAATGGGAGTGGTGAGGGGTTTATATAGCAGTAGAAATTAACATCCAAACAAGGAAAATCTTCAATCAAACACGAGAAAGGAAAGAAATCGAAATCAATAAGGAAACGAGAAAAATTTAAAACTCTAATTTTAGATAAACTACACAAATCGGCAGAAATCTAAAATAAATAAAAGGTAAAAATCACATGCTGCATAGAATAAGATGAATATAGAAAGAAATACCTTTTAAAATCAAAGAATCGAACCAGACTTGGTTTGATTTAGAAGAATTTGAAACCCTAATTTTAGGGTGAGTATGAATCACAGAAATACATAGAGATTCATACCATAAAAGAACAAGAACAGACATAGATGGAAAAGGTCAAGGAACTGAACCAGCTTTGATTCGAAGTTGATGAGATCCACTGGCCATATTTAGGAAAGTGGTATATAGAAGGTTCCAGTACTAGGGGGAAGTAGAATAAACAGCTACGTAATCCCATGTCCGATGGGATTAGGAGAGAAAATTGGGGGAAAGACGGCTAGGGTTTGAGAGATGAGATATGACAGGATTCAAGGGTGGCAGGCGGTGAGGAATGATTTAGGGTTAGGGGGTTTGGGTATAATTAAAAAAAGGGAGGGTGTAATGTGGGCCGTTGATCTCAGAGATCGACGACCACCATTTAAAAGGGTTTTGGGTCGGTTGGTTAAACGGGTCACGACCGGGTATGGGGTTGAGTTAATTGGTCTTGGTACAGGTGTAATTGGGCTATGTGTGAGTAGTTAGGTCCGAAATTAGAAGGAATTTAGGGCTAGATTTTAAATACCCAATTTTAACAAATAAATAATGTATAAAAACATAATAAATAAATAAATAACAAAAATATCATTTGTGCATGAAAATGATTAAAAACAATTATTTAATATTATAAAAATATAAAAAGTTATTTTCTGCGTAAATAATGTAATTATACATTCATATGGGCTATTATTGCAAAATGTGCAATTTAGCATTGAAAAATGCAAATGTAATTATAAGAAATGACCTGAAAATATTTAAAACCTCATATTGGTATAAATTATAAGTTTAGATAATTAAATCATCATAAAAATAATTTGGGGGATAATTATTAGATATTTATATAATAAAAAATACAGAAATAAATTGATTTAAAGCCTTTAAAAATTATGAAAGAAGAAAAACAAAATTATGAAAAATGCTTGTATATGACTATGCACTAAATGATGATGCATACGTACTATTTTGAAAGTATATATATATATATATATATATATTTCAAAATATGAGGGAAAAATTGGGTATCAACACCTGCCCCTCTTTACCCGGGAATGGTGAAAGAGTTGTCGGGTAAAGAAATGATGACCGATTTTGACCGAATGGGGTGATTTTGAAAAATATAGGCTGAACCCTAGTTTATGAGTTGCCTACATATCCCTGGTTTTACAGAAATCAGGCCATGTGTAGTCCTAGATCCAACGGTGGAATAAACCGATGGAGTTATTGTAAGAACGTATAATATATTCTGGATAGGACGATATGAGGATTGTAAACGGATGTATCTGGGAATGGTTATGGATATTTAAATTGTTATCATATGGAAATGGGTAACAGACGGTGGTTGGTTACATTTGAAATAATTGCTGGACATGAAGGTTGAATGGAAATCGGAGCTAAGATTGCTCCAGTTAAGAGAACGGTTATTTCTTGGATCACCTGCAAACTCAAAATACGATGCATACATATACATATAGATTATTGCATAAATTTAAGCATGATGAAAATTCCCTCTAGACTATGGAGATCGTCTTTGGATGGTGAGGATGATGTCCTTAGACCGTGATGTCTCGGCCATGAATTGTGAGATAGGGCATTCACAGGCCATGAAGTGATTTTCTCGGGCTATGAAGATGGTGCCTCCGAACTATGATTCCTTTGAATAATGATGTGCGATATTGAGAGATCCTCAGGCCATGGAATGGTGTCTTCCGGTTATAAGGATGATTCTTTCAGACTATGACGCCTTTAAAAAATTTGGCTATGCTTCAGCCCATGAGATGCAAAGACATGATGCTTGAGGTGAAACAAGACAGAGCTTAGTCTTGTGTAGAACTGGGGGCAGAGCTTAGCCCCGAGAGAAGAGAATAATTCAAGGTTTTGAATAGCGCAACATTTGTGGTTATGCAAGGAGAGACAATGTATAGTCTTGTGCAATATTGGAGACAATGCTTAGTATTGTGCAAGGTTGGAGACAATGCTTAGTCTCATGCAGGATTGTAGACAATTCTTAGTCTCATGCATTGGGAAGGCAGAGCTTTGCCTTATGAAATCAAGGAGGCAGTGCTTAGCCTCATGCAAGACTCGTGCAAGCTTAGAGACAATGCTTAGTCTCGTGCATTGGGAAGGCAGAGCTTAGCTTTATGCAATTGAGGAGGCAGGGCTTAGCCTCATGAAAAATAGAGACAATGCTTAGTCTCGTGCATTGGGAAGGCAGAGCTTAGCTTTATGCAATTGAGGAGGCAGGGCTTAGCCTCATGAAAAATAGAGACAATGCTTAGTCTCGTGCAATAGGAAAGGCAGAGCTTAGCCTTATGCAATTAAGGAGGCAGGGCTTAACCTCATGCAAAGATGGAGACAGTGCTTAGTCTCATGCAAGGGAAGGAAGTTCTTAGCCTTATGCAATTGAGGAGGCACGTCTTAGCCTCATGCAATATGGAGACGGTGCTTAGTCTCATGAAAGGGAAGGCAATGCTTAGCCTTATGCGATTGAGGAGGTAGGGCTTAGCCTCATGCAAAGATAGAGACAGTGTTTAGTCTCATACAAGGGAAGGCGGTGCTTAGCCTTATGCAATTGAGGAGGCAGGGCTTAGCCTCATGCAAAGATGGAGACAGTGCTTAGCCTCATGCAAGGGAAGACAGTGTTTAGCCTTATGAAATTGAGGAGGCAGGGCTTAGCCTCATGCAAAGATGGAGACAATGCTTAGTCTCATGCAAGGGAAGACAATGCTTAGCCTTATGCGATTGAGGAGGCAGGGCTTAGCCTCATGCAAAGATGGAGACAATGCTTAGTCTCATGCAAGGGAAGACAATGCTTAGCCTTATGCGATTGAGGAGGCAGGGCTTAGCCTTATGTAAAAATAGAGATAATGCTTAGTCTCATGCAATGAATAGATACTAAGTTATAGCAGAGTATTTCTTAGCTGGAGATATATTTGCATTTGGTAGCTTTGTTGTTATCAAGCTAGTGATTCTAAGGTGCGCACGTACTCCCGGCTATTCCTTGTTCCAGTATATAAATAAAAATTGTGAGTTTTACGGGGAGGTCGGTTTGTGCCTCCTCCTGCTTGCTTTGCTTTGCTCTGCATTGAAATCCTGCTCGAGTTACCATGGGTAGCATCTTGCTAAATATAAAGATTTCCAAAAAATATGTGTGCATAGTTATTTAAAACACAATAATATTAAAAAAAATTAGATGAACCAATAACTGTGACATTATCAGAGACATTGCGACCTTCTTGCCATAGAATTTTGATGGTCCTCCTCAAAATTCTGCCCCAGTTATTCAGACGATTTTCTAGATATTCCGCACCCGGTGTTGTTGGCTGAGCTTGTCCCGGAATTTTGAGGGTCCTCAAAATTCTGCCCCAGTTTCTGATTGTGGGAAAAATGAGAATTTTATTGAATTGTGACTGAACCCATAGGGCTACCTACATATCCCCTCGTAAACGGGAATCAGGTCAAGCGTAGTTCAGTTACGTCATTTGCATAAATGTAAACAGCTTTAAACATAGTATCTTTTGACTACATCTAAGTTGATACGCTTTGGCCAAATCTCTCCAGCCATTTCTGCGAGTATGAGTGCTCCTCCTGTTAGTACTCAGTGAACTATATAGGGTCCTTGCCAGTTGGGTGAGAATTTTCCTTTGGCTTCATCCTAATGTGGAAAGATTCATTTCAGCACCAGCTGCCCCAGTGCGAACTGTCTAGGTTTGACCATTTTGTTTAAAGCTCTGGACATTCTATTCTGAAAATGTTGACCATGACACACTACATTCATTCTTTTCCCGTCAATGAGAGCGAATTGTTCATAGCGACTTCTTACCCACTCTGCATCACTGAGTTCAGCTTCCTATATAATTCTCAGGGAGGGAATTTCTACCTCGGCGGGAATGACGACTTTAGTACCGTAGACCAATAGGTAAGGAGTTTCCCCGGTTGACGTGCAAACTGTGGTCCAGTACCCCAATAAGGTAAATGGTAACCTTTCGTGCCATTGCTTGTGGTTGTATACCATCTTCCATAGTATTTTCTTGATATTCTTGTTTGTGGCCTCCACGGCTCCATTCATTTGAGGCTTGTATGCTTTGGATTTTTTGTACTTGATTTTGAAGGTCTCACACATAGCTTTCATTAGGTCACTATTGAGATTGGTGGCATTGTTGGTGATAATGGACTCTGGAACCCTGAATCGGAAAACAATACGATCTCTGACAAAATCTGCGATGACTTTCTTGGTTACAGCTTTGTAGGATGCAGCTTCGACCCATTTTGTGAAGTAGTCTATGGCCACTAAAATGAACCTGTGCCCGTTTGAAGCGGCAGGCTCGATTGGTCCAATGACATCCATTCCCCAAGCAGAGAAGGGCCAAGGCACACTCGTTGCATTGAGTTCATTTGGCGGAACCCGTATCATATCTGCGTGTATTTGGCACTGATGACATTTCTAGACATACCTTATGCAGTCTGTTTCCATAGTTATCCAAAAATAACCTGCCCTCAGTATCTTCTTGGCTAAAATGAAACCATTCATGTGTGGTCCGCAAGTTCTAGAGTGTATCTCTTTGAGCAATTTGGAAGCTTCCTTGGCATCAACACACCGTAATAATCCTAAGTCTGGAGTCCTTCTGTACATAATTCCTCCACTTTGAAAGAAATGGTTGGACAATCTTCAGAGCATGCGTTTTTTAGTATGATTTGCATGCTCCAGGTACTCTCTTTTTGCCAAGTACTCCTTGATATCATGGAACCATAGATTACCGTCTGCTTCTTCTTCAACATGAGCAGTAAGCTGCCTGATTATGAATCCTTATCGGAATTGGGTCGATGAAATTCTTGTCCGGATGCTATATCATGGAGGACAAAGTGGCCAATGCATCTGCGAGCTCATTCCGGATTCTCGGGACATGTCTAAACTCTATCTTTGTGAACCTCATCATCATCTCTTGCACATGATATAGATATGGTAATATCTTGGTATTCATTATAGCCCATTCTCCCTACACCTGACGTACCAGAAGATCTGAATCACCAATTACTAGTAATTCCTGGATATTTATGTCAACGGCCAAATTGAGCCCCAATATGCAAGCCTCATATTCTTCCATATTATTGGTGGGCGAAAATATGAGTTTCACGGATACCGAATTATGTTGACCTGTTCTGACACCAAAACGGCTCCAATACCCACTCCTTTGAAGTTTGCGGCTCCATTGGAAAACATTCTCCACCCGTCGTAGGCTTCAGCTATATCTTCTCCTACGAATGATACTTCCTCATTAGGAAAATACGTTTTTAATGGTTCGTATTCTCCTCCTACAGGAGTTTCCGCAAGATAATCCGTTAATGCTTGTCCCTTAACTGCCTTCTGAGTCACATAGACGATGTCGAATTCACTCAACAATATCTGCCATTTTGCCAGCTTCCATGTAGGCATGGGTTTCTGGAAGATGTACTTCAAAGGATCCATCCTTGATATGAGATATGTGGTATAGACACAGAAGTAGTGCCTCAGCTTTTGGGCTATCCAGGTCAAAGCACAGCAGGTGTATTCCAGCAAACACTATCATGCTTCGTAGGGTATGAACTTCTTACTCAGATAGTATATGCCATGTTCTTTCTTTCCCGTCTCATCGTGTTGTCCAAAGACACAACCGAAATCCCCCTCTAATATGGAGAGATAGAGTAGCAGTGTCTACCAGGTTCTGGCAGGACCAGGACTGGCGGTGTGGACAAATATTCTTTGATTCTGTCAAAAGCGTTCTAGTAGTCTTTAGTCCAATTAGTTGCGGCATCCTTCTTTAACATTTTGAAAATCGGCTCACAGATCACGGTTGATTGTGCTATGAAGCGGATGATGTAATTAAGACATCCCAAGAAGCTCATCACGTGTTTCTTCTTCTTTGGAGGTGGCAAATCCTGGATAGCCTTAACCTTTGATAAATCTAGCTCAATTCCTCGGCGGCTGATGATGAATCCTAATAATTGTCATGCGGGGACCCCTAAGGAACATTTTGCGGGATTCAATTTCAAATTGTACCTCCGAAGTCGATCAAATAATTTCCTCAAGTTTGCTATGTGATCTGTACTTTTCTTGGATTTGATGATGACATCATCCACATATACCTTTATCTCCTTGTGTATTATGTCGTGGAAAATAGTTGTCATAGGCCTCATATAAGTGGCCCCAACATTCTTCAGACCAAACGACATCATTTTATAGCAGTACACCCCCCATGGTGGGTAAAAGCTATCTTTTCGGCATCCTCTTCATCCATCCAGATCTGATAATATCCCGCAAAGCAATCCACAAAGGATTGGAGTTTATGCTTGGCGCAATTGTCGATCAGTATGTGTATGTTGGGTAACGGGAAATCATCTTTGGGACTTGCTTTGTTTAGCTCCCGATAATTAACGCATAATCTGACTTTCCCATCCTTCTTCGGAACTGACACGATGTTAGCCAACCAAGTTGGATATTCAACCACTCTGAGAACCTTAGCTTTGATCTGCGTAGTGACTTCTTCTTTGATTTTCAAACTCATATCTGGATTGAACTTTTTGAGTTTCTGCTTTACCGGTGGACATATTGGGTTGGTAGGCAGTTATGAGCCACTATGGACGTGCTCAAACCAGTCATATCATCATAGGACCATGCAAAGATATCCTCAAATTCCTTCAGGAAATGAGTGTATTCTTCTTTGTATGATGGTGACAGGTGAATGTTTCCTTGACTGTTTCAAAGTCTCCTAGATTAACTGTCTCAGTCTCATTCAAATTGGACTTATGCTTGTTTTCAAAGTTTTCCACTTCTCTGACAATTTCCTCGGGCATTATATCCTCTTCCAGATCCTCCGAATCATCATCCTTATTTTGCGTTATCTCATTACATGTCACAGTTGTAAGTTCATCGGGATAGGTAATAATAATACTGTAGAGAAAAAACATAAAGAATAATAATAAATACTAAAAATAACAATGCATTTAGATAAATCTTTAAAACGCCAAACAGGTACGGCTCGATGACCCGAGCAATTATTTCAAAACAAAACATGCTTAAAACAAAATACTGAAAATGTCTTAAATGCTCATAAAAAATTACTTTTAAAATAAATGATGCTAATTGCGAGGCTACCCAGGAACTCGATGGGCCTTTGATGGTGCAGCAGTCCAGTTCTTGAGAACAGCTCCCTTCTCCACGGTCTAAATAATGAGGCCTTCCTCCTCAACTATCGTACTGCAATCCATGTCTTCATCATCCAAAAACAGATTCCTTATACCGGCTAGAACTTCATCTTCTTCGGACTCCCACATCCTATCATCTTGATGAAATGACTGGCTCAAATGTGGTACTGGTTGCTCTAGAGGGTAATAAGGACCACGCCATGGTAGTGACCAATTCTGATACTCGTGCCAGGTGTATTCATACCCAAGCCCAAACTTTGTGTCGTGACGCTTTAGCTGTATTGGTTTGGTGATCCCCTGGAGATTCTTACCGAGACCCTTGCCAGGCTCATAACCTGTCCATACCAATATGCCTTCTATCTTACTGCTCTACCATTTGTCCTTTTCAATTGCATTGACGCGCTCGTTGCGATGGTATGTTTCTCCACCCAACTTCCTTCTATTCTCGATGACCGGAACAGTTTGACTGGTGTAAATGGGATTACTTCCACCCCCATGGATGATCACTTCCTGATGGTTCCACCAGAACTTCACGACTTGTTGTAGAGTAGAAGCTTCGGCCCCAGCGGTATGTATCCAAGGTCATCCCAACAATAGTTTGTAGGTATAAGATATGTCCAACACTTGAAACTCAACATCAAACCAGGTTGGGCCCATCTGTAGGCTAAGGTTGGTTTCCCCAATTGTGGCCCTTTGAGAGCCATCAAATGCTTTCACATTCATATTTCCTGCTGGTATCTCGTGCATGCCTTTACCCAATCTTTTCAAAGTAGTTAGTGGACATATGTTAAGACTCGAACCTCTATCTATCAGGATTCTGGCAATGAACTTATCCTCAAACAGCATTGTGATATGCAGTGCCCTGTTGTGACCTAGTCCTTCTGGTGGTAGCTCGTCTTCATGAAAAGTGATCTTGTGGCTTTCCATAACTTGTCCTATCATATTGGCCATCTCTCCGTTGGTAATGTTGTTGGGTACATAAGCCTCATTCAACACTTTCATCAACGCATTCCTGTGTGTCTCAGAATTGTGCGGTAGTGATAGAATGGACATCTAAGCAGGGGTTTTGTTCAAATGATCAACCACTGAATACTCCTTTGCTTGCACCTTTATCCAAAGATTATCTGGGCCGGTTTAAATGATGGGCTTCCTAGAAGCGGCTTCTTTACTTGTTCCCCCCAAATGCTCGGGCGTGTAAACCCTACCAGTTCTGGTCATACCTTGTGCTGCACCAGGTTCTTCCTTTTCCCCCTTTCCTTTCCTTCTTGCTTCTACAACATAATCCCATGGTATAGCATTAGACTTATCAGACGGCGTAGGTGCTACCATCACGGTGAAGGGTGTTGTTACTTCAACCTCAAACAGAGTTGGTACAACTACCTCAACTTCAATTGGTGCCTGAGTGTGTACCATGATAGGTGTAAGAGTGACTGGAGATGTTTTTGGATTATCCCCTTCTTGAATAAGCCCAATTGACCCCTCTGAGTCCCATTCTTTATCGGTCTCTATCATATTTAACCCTCCACCCCTATGATCCGGGAGAGGATTATTACAGACATTGGGCGCAGCTGCCATTTCCTGTATGACTTTGGTGTCGATTAATGTCTGAATCTTATCCTTCAAAGTACGATACTCATCAATAGTATGACTTTTCATGCCTGAGTGATAGGAACATGTCTTATTTGGATTGACCCATTAAGAGGAATTTTCCATGGCGACAACGGGAATGAGAGTGATATAATCGGCAAATTTCAGTCTCTCGTACAGTTGGTCTATAGGTTCAGCAATTTGGGTGTATTGTCCGGGTGGTTTGCGGTCGAAATTTGGTCTAGGTTTTTGGTAGTTTTGGCGGGCTGGTGGTGAATGATAGTATGCGGGTTGGGTGTTATAGGTATGGTAAGTGGTGGCAGGTTGTCGTTATCTGGGAGGTGAAGGCTGATATGTGGGTGGAGGTGTTTGGTATGTGAGAGGAGACTTCGGACCTTGGGCTACCATTACTGCACCTACTTCTTTCTTCTTGGAGATACCTCCTGACTGGAGGGCCTTATTTGTGGCTTGGAGTACTTCAAAATTTGTCACCATTTCGCTTTTGATCCCTTCTTCTATTCTCTCTCCCAACTTGATGATATCAGAAAATTTATGATTTTCAATAACTATCAATCTTTCATAGTATTGCGGGTCCTGAGCTCTGACGAAGAACTTATTCATCTATTTTTCTTCCAGCGCCTGCCTCACTTTTGCAGCTTCAGACCTCCCCCGAGTAGCATACTCGCGGAAAGTTTCCGTTGGCTTCTTCTTGAGATTTTGAATGTAGAAAATGTCTGGTGCAGTTTTTGTGTTAAACCTGAACCGATCCATGAAATCCGATACCATGCTTACCCAATTGACCCATTTCTTTGTGTTCTAACTGATGTACCAAGACATGGCGTGTCCAGTGCGGCTTGTCATGAATAGCTTCATGTGGATTCTTTCATCCCTGCCAACTCCTACAAGTTTGTCACAATACGTTCTCAAGTGCACCTTCAGATCACCAGATCCGTCGAACATTTTGAACTTGGGAGGTTTATAACCCTCTGACAATTCTACGTCCGGCTTAATACACAAATCTTCATAATTCAAACCCTCAACTCCTTTGCCCCCTTCGACATTTTAAACCCTGCCAGTAAGTTTCTTTAGTTCCTCCGCCATGTTCTTGATAAGCAGGTCCTTCTAGGCGGATTCAGGTATGTATAGGGTCTGTTGTGGGGTGTGGGGTAAGGTTTCCACATATATGGGATTGCTTTGGTGGACTCCAGGAATCGGGGCGTAATGGTGGTCATTGGTTGAGTTTTGCGGGTCAGGAGTAGGCTATGGTGCATTCTGAGGAGTGTGGTATATGGTAGTTTGTGGGTACTGGGTCGGATGATGATGATGCTATGGAGGAGTTGGTGCTGGTGGAGAATTAGGATTTTGGGGAGGCGTGGCGTATTGATGAGGTGCGGGAGGATTTTGTGGGTGCTGGTTTTGTGTGTTTTGAGGAGGTGTTGAGTTTTGGGCGTTTTGTTGGTTGATGTCGGGAACGTTCAGGGTAAGGGAAAGGTTTGCCAGGTTACGGACCTGCTCAAGTTCCCCTTGTAACTCCCGTATCTTTTGCTCCAATCGCAAAACCAAGTC
>AWOL01S0029730.1:0-13918 GCA_000715115.1 Nicotiana otophora
TTGGTTCCTTAAGTTAGCTTTAAATGGACACGTTTGACTTCGGTCAATATTTTGAGAAAACGATCCTGGAATTGGGATTTGACAGTTCCAATAGGTGCATATGACGATTTTGGACTTGGGCGTATGTCCGAATCGGGTTTTGGATAACCCGGGACCGTTTTGACGCTTAATAGGAAAACTCAACTATTTGAAGGTTTAAAATTCTTTAAATTTGGTTTGGAGTAGGATTTTGAGTAATTGAAGTCCGTTTGGAATTCTGAGTTTGGGAATAGTTCCGTATAGTGATTTAAGACTTGCACATAAATTTTCGTGTCATTCCGAGTAGTTTAAGTATATTTCGTCGCATTGAAAGTAAATTGAAGAACTTGAAATTCTTAAGTTAAAATCAATTTGGTTTAGGGTATGATACTTAGATTTGATGTTGTTTTACGCATTTCGAGAGTTTGAGCAAGCCCGTTTTATGATTTCAAACCAGTTGGTATGTTCGGGCGGGGCCCTGGGGGTTCCGAGTGTTAACCGGACGAGGCTCGAACCAATTTCGGACTTGGGACAAAAATGCTGAAGCTTTCTGCTTCTGGTACGTTTGCACCTGCACTTGGATAGCCGCAGGTGCGACCCTCGCAGATGCGAGCTTCAATCGCAGAAGCGGAAGGGGGGAAAGAAGTCTTGCCATCGTAGGTGCGGAACATTAGGAGCACCTACGAACGCGCAGGTGCGAGAAATTTTCGCAGGTGCGAAAGCCGCATGTGTGGTATCCCTTCGCATGTGTGAAAAAGCTGTTCAAGCAGAATGTTAATAAGGGGCGAGGCTGAGCCATTTTTGTCCGTGTTTCCTCCATTTTTGGGCAATTTTGGAGCTGTTCGAGAGAGGATTTCAACTAGTAACATAAAGGTAAGTTAATTCTACATACTTGAGTTAAATACATAGATTATAGATAGATTATAACTAGTAAATCTTAGAAATCAAAGATTTAGATCAAAAACCTAAATTTTTATAAAAATGAGATTTTTGACCACGAAAATAGCTATGGAATTGGGTAGAAATTATATATTTATGTTCTTGAGATTATGGGTAACGGTTTCATCCAAACAATTCCAGAATCCGAGCACGTAGGCCGGGGGTGAATTTTAGGAATTTTATCATTTTGGATAAGGTAACTTATTTGATAGATAAATTTCGAATCATTTAGCATATATAATTATTTTGTATAATATTTGGATAGTTTTGAATTTTTCGGCGTCAAATCGAGAATTCAACGTGACGTCGTAATCGGAAAGTGGACTTTAAGACGAGGTAAGTCTCTTGTCTAATCTTTTGAGGGGAAATTACCCCATAGGGATTAAATTTAATAATTGTTGCTAATTGCGGGGGCTACGTACGTACGAGGTGATGAGAGTCCGTGCGTAGCTACTATTAATGCTAAAGTCCAGGCAGTTTAAGACTCAAAGCATGAATTATATGTGTACATTGTATTCTTTGTTTTATTAATATTAATTGATATATATATATATAAATAAATATATTGTAAATTGTCAGATAAAGATATTAAAGGATGGAAATCTCAAATGCTTGATTTTCTGTTTACATTAATTAATTGGTAAAAGAAATTTTTCTTCCTCCCGAATTTATCTTTAATAAATATACTCTCTTCCCGGAGGTACATAAGAAAATGTCCTCTTTTTTTGTGGAGCGGGCCGAACGCCTCGGCAGGATAGATGCATCTATGGATCGTGTCGCACGTCCCTCGACAGTGTACACGACACTCTGTATTGGGTTGTACGTCCTCGACAAAAACCGTGCTTAATAATAATAATTATACGATATCTTAATAGTTTATTTTAGCTTGTGAAGCTAATTGATAAATTGGAAATCTTTGGAATTTAATGAATTATTATTCCTGCTTGTTAAGAATTATTGTTATTCCTGTAAATGAGACTAATTGATAAATTTGGAAATTTATTTGAATTAATGGAATTTAATTAATATATTGAGAATTGCTGCATTTGAAGGAATTTAATTATTTTTACTAGTCAATAAAATTACTGTTAACTCTGTGAATCACATTGATATAAATAATTTTATTTCATGATTATTTAATATTATTGACCCATAGTGAGTGTCAAAGTCGGCCATCTCGTCTCTACCACTTCGAGATTAGGCTTGATACTTACTGGGTACACGTTATTTTCGTACTCATACTGCACTTGCTGCACATTTTATTGTGCAGGTACATATATGTCTAGTGGCCTTGTGGGCACAGAGGTATGGTTAATAATTGTGGGGACATATGTGAGTTGCATTTTGTATTACGATCCGCAGCCAACAGAGTGTCCTTCAGGGCTGTTATATTTTTTCTGTCTAATTTGTATTCTAGACAGATGTTGTATTTTATTTTTAATTCCCTAGTAAATGCTCATGCACTTGTGACACCAGGTTTTGGGAATGGTTGTGAATTGTTTAGAAATTTAGTTGCTAAAAATATTTATCATTTACTCTATGAGTTTTATCTTTATTATTGCATTGAAGAAATTTTGATTTCAGAAATACTAAAATGGGTAATTAAGTGAAGTTTGTATTGTTAGCTTTCCTGACTGCGGTATCCGGCGCCATCACGACCTTAATGGATTTTGGGGCGTGATAACCTTACTACTTGTTTTCTTCGTCCAATAATCCTTATTTACGTAATAGCCAGCATAAAAAGATTTATAGATCAATATTACCTTATAATCATCGATACTAGAATCATAACACAATCCACAACCATATGGAGCTCTATAGTTGTTATAAGCTTTCCCTTTCAAATATGGACATACAAAGGGAACTGTTGTTTTCTAAACTCGAATATACGATCCTTCGCTGGTACCAATATGAGATTTTTGGGACTCGACGCTTTGGATTGATCACGGTGAGTGTTTAACAAAAAAATTAGATTCTCAGTCAAAGCCTATTTTTAGAAGTACTCGGGTTACTGATAATCAAGAAATTCAATATTCTCTCGAAAATAAGAAAGGAAGTCACAATCAGAAATGACAAAGTAATCAATAGAAAGCATAAGAAAGTAATTATATTCCAATGTTCATCAGAATGTGTCCTTACAAGTGAAATTTCCTTCCCTTATATAAGAATTTACAAATATAATGTTTCTTCCCTTTTATGACCGAATCATTATGAGCATTAATGACATTAATCAAACGTTATAATTGGCAACCGTAACTGTTGAAGAAGATTCTGTAACGGTTCTGATTCTTCTTCCACATTAATTAGAGGTTCATGAATCTTCCCTCTTTACTGTCTTGATTCATCCTGCCTGTGTCTCTTCATTGAGTAATTTAGGCTCGAGCAACCGTACCCTTTCGTCTTGTGAGTGATTTGCTCGTACCTGTTGTAAATCGTGAATCTTTTAATGCGATACTCCAGTTGTCATCTTCTTACTTATCCACGTATTTTGCCCTGTCATCCTTATATAATTCCACGTGTAATATTTATTTTTTATCAATACAGATAGTTCCCCCTACTTGCCAAATATTCTGCAATTGAATATTTGGGAAGTGGCATATATTTATGGCAGGAATGTTTTGCCGCCGTTTCCCATGTATCATTGCATCGTCTTTAGAACCATCGTGTCGCATGTCACTTCCATTTAATATATGAGCTACGTGGCCTTCGTTGATTTGGTCTACGACTCTTCAGTGGTTTTTAAGGCTTTCAGACGGCTGCATCATTCACTTTTAGTTTCACAAAACCTTCAATCTAGAGTGTTCTTCTTCTTTAATCGTTCTTGTTCTTTAGCATGCATTAATTTCTCGTATAACCATGCCTTCAGCAAACCCCGATCCTCGAAGAGTAGTAATTATAGATGAACTTTCCCCTTCAACTGCTCATGTTAGGAGTAGAAGAGGTGGTAGATTAAGTAGTTTAGGATCTGTATCTATTCGTGGTTCTACTTCTCAAACTAACGTTGCTACCCCCTTCTTCTTATATAACGAGGGCTTATTCAACTCATAGATCTTATGCCAGAAATAGGGATTCGAGTGAACCTATTCGAGAACTAACTGTTGATGAAATTATTCCTGCAGAATTTTCTTTCTCCACTGATCGTGAATGAATTAGAAATCAAGTTACTTCTATGACTTCCCATGATCGTGCCGATGTTTATCCTTCCCAGATTACTGAGGGTTTAATTTCTCTTGTGCGAAGAGAATGCCATTGGAAATTTGACTTTCCAATTTTAGTTCTTGGTCCAAACCAAAGGATTACTTCGTTCCAAGCTGGTTACTCTTTCGTTTACACATATCCTTTTACGTTAGGTTTTAGACCACCTATTGACCCAGCTATCATAGAATGTTGCCGTATTTAACGTTTTCTTAGGACAGATTGGTCCTATTATACGGAGAGTTGTTGCATGTTTAAGATACCTGGCTAATTCGGCCTTTTTACCCTTCACCTTTCAATACTTGCTTCATCTTTATTCCCTTAAGTGGTTTCGTTCAGGGGTGTTTACTCTCGTGGCTAGGAGTAAAAGGATTTTGGTTGGCCATGAAGATGATAAAGACCATGGCTGGTATGCCCGTTTTGTTGCTGCTCCCACAAGTGATTTAGTGGGTGAAGAGAACATGCCTTTTCCAGAAAAGTGGAACTTTGCACGTAAGTTTTTGTTTTAGATATCTTTCTTCTCTTTTATGAAAGAAGAACAAACTTACGATCCCGTGGCTGTTTTATTTTTCTTTTTAGAAACCATGGAAGTTGACGAAGAAATACCAAACTTTCATGCTTGGGTAGAAAAATTGTTGTCGGTTGCACCTACGGAAGGAAGGTCTTGGAAATACCTTTCTCATAGGTTTGGTTGGAAAGTTAAAACTCATGGTGCGCTTCCCTTTAACTTTATTCCTTTCTTTCATATTTATTTGGAGATTTACTAACTTCTTCTTCTGCTAGGGTTTCCCATACGGGGTGTTAGTTCCGCATCTATTGCTTCATCAAGACTTTCTTTGTCCATGGCTCAAGAGATGATTTTGAGTTCTTCGTCAAAGAGAAAAGCAGAGAGATCTCATGTTTCTGAGGGTGAAGAGGAACGAGAGGAGGGCTCTTTAGTGCGTAAGCCTCGGGCTAGGAGATGCGTTATTTCGGATGATGAATCCACCCCTCCTCCAAATTCAGTTCCCGTGAATGAGCCTGAAAGTGCCACTTTGGTGAGCTTTGATGAAGAGATGATTACTGCACCTCGTGACTCTAGAGAACAGTTATTTTCCCATGGGTTTGATAGTGAAGACTTTTGCTTAGTTTCTGATGAAGCATCCCTTGCCTCCTTTCCAGTATCTGCTCCTATTGGTTCTCAATTTCCCGCGCCTGTTGTTGCTGCTACTGCTCCTCCCGTGGCTATTTCTACTTCCTCAACTATCCCTATTGCTACCACTTCTCATTTTGAAGTTGGTTCTTCCAGTAGCAGTAGGATGATGAAAAAAGTTACCATTGAAGTCCCCGAGGATGGTAATCTTTTTGAAAAAGTCTGGCCAAGCTGATGTATGGCTGAAACCGTTGATTGGCCCAGTTAGAAGTCTAAATTGGAAAACCACAGCTCTTTGACATGGATGAATGACATTGTACATTCATCTTTAAAGGTATAAGCCTTAGCTTTTTATTTTGCATGTGATTTTTTTATCTCTGTTTGATAATCACTTCTTCCCTTTCTTTTGTAGATCAACCTAATAGGCACAGAGCTGATGAAGAGAATTGTCCATACTGAGCAGTTAGTCAACGACTATCATACGGAAGCAGACAACTGGAAAGAACAATTTGAAGGCCTTCAGTTAGAAAAAGAAGTTTTAGATGAGGAAAGGTGTGCTTTGGAACAGCAAGTGAAAGTGATGGCAGCAGAATTGGCGATTGAAAAAGCCTCTTCCAGTCAAGTGGGCAAGGATAAATACCTCCTTGAGTCTTCATTTGTCGAGCAGCTTTCTAAAGCTACTGAGGAAATTAGGGGTCTGAAAGAACTACTTAATCAGAAAGAAGTCTGTGACGGGGAGCTTGTTCAAACTCTCACTCAGGCTCAAGAAGACCTCTGTGCATCTTGTAACAAGGTCCACTTCTTAGAGAGATCACTCGCCCCTTTACAAACTTCTTATGATGTTGCTTTGACTGAAAAAGCAGAGTTGGAGGCCGAAATTGAGCAATGGGAGAGGGATTATGAGGCCCTTGAGGATAAATCAACTATTGATATAAGCTGGGCTTTCTTGAACACGCGCCTCGAAACTTTGATGGAGGCTAACTAGGAAGGTTTTGACTTGACTGCTGAGATTGCAAAAACTAAGGAAACCATTGAAAAAACTCAGCAGAGTCAAAACTTTTCTTTACCTGAGGTCGGCATTCCCGAGGATGATGAACTTACTCCTCGTGAAGTTACTGTTCAAATTTCTCCTACTCAAGTCGAACCTTCTGTTGCTGCTGATGATGCCATCTTGACATCTCCCGCTGCTGATAGTACTACTTTAGAATCTACCCCATAGTGAACTTGTGTTTGGAAAGTTTATTGTGTTTATTTTTTTATTTTTTGTGGAATGGTTGGCAAGTTTTACCCCTGATCCATTTTTGGGTTTAATATCAAATACTTTGGTTTGAACTAAGTTTACACTTAGTTTTAACCGGGTTTATATAATATTTCATTTTGAGTTTCTGTTCTACTCTTATAATATTTTATTTTGAGTTTATATTCTACTCTTATAATATTTCATTTTGAGTTTCTGTTCTACTCTTTTATTATACATTTACAAATACTTCAATACTCCGTGACTTTTTGAACATGCATGAATTATAAAAGAGGACCATTTTATAAACGACACTTAATGGAGAAGACATCTTAACTTCATAATGTTGTAAACATATGAAAGAAGAAATAGGGACAAACACGTTTCTTTGAATAACTTTGAGGAAATTTTATATCATTCGAACTTTCAAATTGCATAATACTTTACATGTATTCAAGTATCATCTATAACTCTTTCGTAACTATTTTCTTTACAACAAATTTTGTAATATTCAAGGGTATATCTTTCAACCCATGACTAAATATTTCCTTTAACCTAAACATTCATAAAATTTTGAAATTTACATCCACGAGTGTATTCTTCATCGGTGTTTGAATCAGGCTTGCATTTTTGGCTCTTAACTTTGCTCTTAACTTTCGATTTGTTGGGTAGACCATAGGCTTGACTTAAATTCTGACTTTTCCAGTCTTCTTTGCCTTCCTTATATATGTATATATATAGTCCCCCAAGTGTTCGAGCTTTGAAGTATTAAATCTTGAGCACTTGATTATTCATTCCATGTCGTCCATTTCCTGAAAAGGAAAAACATACGGGACTCAGAGGTATATATATAATTTAGATGATGACTGCTTAACACTTTATATTTCCATCAGAAAGGTTGCAACCCGAGATCGACAATAATGTTGCTTTCGCGTGTCCTTCAGGTCTAATATCATCATTTGGTGTGGGATAACTTTTTGCCTATCATCTAAAATTGTTAGTATAATTTTAACTGTACAAAACAAAAAACATAATTGAACGATACCTGACAGTGGGTATTTCTTTTGCTCAGAAATAGTATTTCTTTAAATGAACAGCATTCCAACTCGAGGGTAAAACCCTGTCATCCATGGTTTCTAACTCGTAGGCACCTTTTCCAGCGATAGCTCGAACTTTATAGGGTCCTTCCCAATTTGGATTTAACTTTCCTACTCCGGTTGTTTTCGTTGATTGGAAAACCTTTTTAAGAACGAAGTCCCCAATTTTGAAGTACCCGAGGTGAGCCTTTCTGTTGTAGTATCGTTCTATGATTTGCGTTTGTGCTACCATCCGTATTAAAGCTGCTTCTCTTATTTGTTCGAGTAAGTCTGAGTTTGTTCTTAATTCCTCATCGTTCGACTCTTCCGTTGCCAATGCGAATCTCGTGTTTGGTTCTCCTATTTCAACCGGGATTAAAGCTTCTGAACCATACACAAGCGAAAATAGAGTTTCTCCCGTGGCTATTTTTGTTGTGGTTCTATAAGCCTATAACACTCCTGGTAATTCTTCAGGCCAATTCCCTTTCGATTTTTCTAGTCTCTTCTTCAAATTATTGATGATAATCTTATTCGTTGACTCATCTTCTCCATTTTCCATGGGATGGTAAGGTGAAAAGGTTATTCGTTTGATTCGCCAACTTTGAAAGAACTTCGTGATTTTGGAGCCTATAAATTGTAGGCCATTATCACATAAGATTTCTTTTGGGACTCCAAACCGGCATATAATGTTTCACTAAATGAAGTCTTTCTCCTCATTCTCTCGTACATGTTTGAAAGCTCATGTCTCTACCCATTTTGAAAAGTAATATGTTAACACTAATAAGTATCGTACCTTTCCTTTAGCTTGTGGTAAGGCCCTACTATATCCATTCTCCATTTCATAAATGGCCATAGGGAAATACCTGTATGTAATAACTCTGCAGGTCGATGCATATTGTTGGCATATCGTTGACACTTATCACATTTGGCTACAAAAGTTTCCGCATCTTCTTCCATCTTAGGCTAGTAGTATCCTACCCTGATTAGTGTTTTAACTAAAGATCATCCGCCTGCGTGATTTGCGCAAATGCCCTTCATGTACTTCCCTCATCACGTACTGCGTTTGATTGGGTCCAAGGCACCTTGCTAATGGACCGCCAAACATTTTTCGATATAAATTATCCTGAATTAGGCAGTAACAAGCAGCTTTTCGTCGAAGCACTTGAGATTATTTCTTGCCTTCAGGTACGATCCTATACTGCAAAAAATTAACAATCTCGTTTCTCCAATCCCAGGTTAAATTATTAAAGCTTACCTCATGTTTATCCTAGTCAAGTGTTGAGTGAAATAAATGGATTACAATAGCATTTTCCTCACTCGTTACTTCTGCAACTGAAGCAAGGTTAGCCAACGTGTCTGCTTCTGCGTTTTCTTCCCTGGGTATTTGCACTATCTTCCATGATTGGAATTGCCTGACCAGTTCTCGTGCCTTTTCCAAGTATTGTTGCATTCATGGCTATCTAGCAGTGTAAGTCCCCTACATCTGATTAACTACCAGTTAAGAGTCACTTTTAATCATGATTTGCTCTATGGAGAGTGCTCGTGCTAGTTCCAAACATACAATTACAACTTCATACTCTACTTCAATGTTAGTAATAGGGTAACATTTAATTGCTTGTCTTATACTTTCACCTGAGGGTGGGATTCAGACAATACCTAAACCGACTCCTTTAAAAATTGAATAGCCATCAGTAAATAAAGTCCACGTACCTGGATTAGCTCCAGTAAAAATTTGTAATTCCTTTTCTACTTCAGGAATTATTTTTGTATTAAAATCTGCGACGAAATCTGCTAGAACTTGAGATATTACTGTTGTTCTAGGTTAATAAATAATGTCATATTCACTTAGTTCTATTGCCCATTTGTCTAGTCTGCCTGACAATTCTTGTATATGCAAAATACTCCTTAATGGATATGCAGTTACTATGGAGATAGGATGGCATTGAAAATGGAGTCTCAATTTCCTAGATGCCATGACTAATGCTAAAGCTAGTTTCTCTAGATGAGGATATCTAGTTTCAACATCTAATAAAGATTTACTAACATAATAAATAGGAGATTGTTTACCTTTGCCCTCCCTTACTAAAACTGCACTTACAGCTACTTCTGCAACTGCAAGATATACAAACGGTCTTTCTCCATCCCTTGGTTTAAACAGTAGGGGAGGATTTGTTAAGTATGCCTTCAAATCTTTGAGGGCTTGTCGGCATTCCTCAGTCCATTCAAACTGATTTTGCTTCTTCAAAACTGAAAAGAATTTAAAGCTTTTCTCTGAAGATCTTGAAATGAATCTTCCTAGAGCTGCAATCCTACCTGTCAATCTTTATACTTCTTTTTTACTTGTGAGTATATCAGGTATTTTTTCAATAGCTTTAATCTGTGCAGGATTTACTTCAATTCCTCTATTAGATATGAGAAAGCCTAGAAACTTACCTGAAGCTACGCCAAAAGCGCACTTTTCTGGGTTCAGTTTCATATTATATCCGCGGAGGATCTCGAAGGTAGTTGCAAGATGTTGAAAGTGATCTTCCTCTTGTGTAGATTTGACCAACATATCATCAATGTACACTTTCATCGTCTTCCAAAGGTGTTCTTGGAATATTTTGGTCACCAACCTCTGATACGTGGCTCTAACAGTATTCAAGCCAAAAGGCATGACTTTGTGACAATAAGTCCCCCATGTTTGTAATAAATGAATTTTTTTCTTCGTCTAAGGGGTCCATTTTTATTTTATTATAACCAGAATACGCATCTAGAAAGCTTAATAATTTGTGGCATGCGGTAGCATCAATCAATTGATCTATATGCGGTAAAGGGAATGAATCCTCCGGGCATGCTTTATTTAAGTCAGTGTAATCTGCACAAACTCTCCATTTACCGTTCTTTTTCGGAACTACCACAATATTATCTAACCAATTAGGATATTTTACCTCGCATATTGAATATATCTTTAAGAGTTTCTGCACCTCTTCACTGATCACATGATTTTTGAATGATCCTTGCTTCCTCTTCTTTTGTTTGACAGTTATGAATGATGGGTCTTCATTTAATTTATGAGTCATCACCTCCGGAAGTATGCCTGTCATATCTGAATGGGACCATGCAAAACAATCCGCGTTAGCTTTTAAATATTCAATTAACTTACCTCTCTTATCTGGGTTTAACCTTGCTCCGATATGAATTCTTTGATATAGCCATTGTTCGAATAGTGGAACAGCTTCAAGCTCATCAATCGTTATTTTAATATTTTCGTTCTCCTCTGGCTCTTGAATTACATCTGGTCTGGAATCCACGTCTATTTGGTTTGATACAATTTCTGTTGAAATTTCATTTACCGCATATTTCTCACTTGCACCTGCATCTTTTTGATTTACACTCGTATCTTTTTGACTTGGTTGTATCACCGAATAGATGCTCCTTTAAGTTTGTTGATCTCCTCAAATCTGCTGAATTCCCCATTTTGAAGGGAATTTGATAACTTGATGTAATGTGGATGGCACATCATCCATATCATGAATCCACGGCCTCCTAAGAATCACATTATAGGACATATCCGTGTCTATCACTTGAAATTTTGTTTCTTTGACGACCCCCTCTGCGTATGTGCTTAGTTTAATCTTGCCATTTGTAATAACGTTTGAGTTATCAAACCCAGATAAGGAATGTGCTTTTGGAACTACACGATCGCCCATCAGCATTTCGTTCACCACTCGTAATAGAATGATATTCACAGAGCTATATGGGTCAATCAAAACTCGTTTTACATTAGTATCATGTATAAGTAAAGATATTACTGGTGTATCATTGTAAAGAATCATTAATCCATCAGCATCTGCATCATCAAAGGTTTTGTTCTCGTCTTCCAGAGTTTGGCAAGTTTTCCTCCCGTGAGTTATTGTGAACTTTGTTGTTTTTCTCGCGGTTGTGTAGGTTACGCCGTTAACTTCTTCTCCGTCGTTTATCACATTTACTGTTCTCTTTGGAGACAGAGGTTTTGGGTGCTCTTGCCTATTTTTCATGTAAACTTGTTTGCCTTTCTCGCTGAACAATTCTGTCAGATAGCCCTGCTTTAATAAATGTTCCACCTCACCTTATAATAATCTGAATCTCGACGATGATGAACATGAATCTCTATTTGTGAACCTGTGATCAACCCGCACGTTTTCGAATTTGGAACAAGCTTCTCACTCCGAAGGTCCCATATAATGCTTGTACCTACTCTTACCGGACCTCTTCTCATATTTTGACCGCCTCGAACCTGTTTTTTCTTCAACCCTTGACTGAGCTACGGTATCTTCTTCGATCCGTAACTTGGTACTGTACATATTATAGACATCATTCCATGTCGTGGCAGGGAATTCTCGTGGGCTCTATTTAAGCCTCCTCGTAGCTTCTGAACATTTCTCGTTTAAATTGCTTGCAAATACCATGGCTGCCCAATTGTCAGATACTCTTGGAAGCAACATTCTTTCACGTTGGAATCTGTCTACGAATTCTCGAAGCAATTCTGTATCTCCTTGCTTTACTTTGAATATATCCTCCATTCTCTTTTCAACTTTTTGTGCACCGTAGTGTGCTTTTATAATTAGATCTGCAAGCTCAGCAAAAGAATCAATAGAATTTTTAGGTAAAAGAGAGTACTGTATTAACGCTCCTTTAGTAAATATTTCCTCAAACTTTTTTACCAGCACAGATTCAATATACTGCTTGGTTAAATCATTGCCTTTTACTCTCGTGGTGAATGCAGTAACGTGGACACATGGATCGGTCGTTCCATCGTATTTCGGGATGTCAGGCATTTTGAACTTTTTGGGAATTGGTAAGGAGTTGCGCTTGGTTTCCATGGTTGTTGTGAATATTTATCGAAATCAACTCCTTTGATCACAAGTGGTACGCTAGGTATTTTCTCAATACGGTCATTTTGTTCTTTTACCTGTTTCTGCAAGGTTAGTATTAAAGTTTGTAAATCAGAATTATTAGGCATACCTGGTCTCCTATCACGTGACTCGTTGGGAGTTCCTCTGCTTCCAGAATTAGCCAACCCTGATCGTGGAATTTTCACAGTTGCAGTATTGGTTGGTGGGGGTGGGGGTGGTACAGTTGGTAATCCCCTCACGAAAGCTTGGAGAGCATCATTTACGTACTCAGCAATTAACTGCTTCACAGCATCCTGCTCGACAATTTGTTCATTTCCATGTTGTTCATTGTTATGAGTAGTGGATCTTTCTAGTGATGCTTCTCTTGAATTGTGTGGGGTTCCTTGAGGTGACGGAACTGGGGTTCCTTCCACTTGCCAGTTGTTGTCATTGACATTCGACATGATTTAGTTGAGAGAGAGTGATTTGAAAAGTAAAAGAAGATTATCAGATTTCCGGCAATGGGACCAATTTGTTTAACCAAAGAATTAGATTGTCAGTCAAAGCCTATTTTTAGAAGTACTCGGGTTACTGATAATCAAGAAATTCAATATTCTCTCGAAAATAAGAAAGGAAACCAGAATCAGAAATGACAAAGTAATCAATCGAAAGCACAAAAAAGTAATTATATTCCAATGTTCATCAGAACGTGTCCTTACAAGTGAAATTCCATTCCCTTATATAAGAATTTACAAATATAATGTTTCTTCCCTTTTATGACCGAATCATTATGTGCATTAATGACATTAATAAAACGTTATAATTGGCAACTGTAACTGTTCACTAAGATTCTGTAACGGTTCTGATTCTTCTTCCACATTAATTAGAGGTTTATGAATCTTCCCTCTTTACTGTCTTGATTCATCCTGCATGTGTCTCTTCACTGAGTAATTTAGGCTCGAGCAACCGTACCCTTTCGTCTCATGAGTGATTCGTACCTGCTATAAATCGTAAATCTTTTAATGCGACACTTCAGGTGTCATTTTCTTAGTGATCCACGTATCTTGCCTAGTCATCCTCATATAGTTCAACGTGAAATATTTATTTTTTACCAATACAATGAGTTTTCTTGAATTTTTTGTCGGATATTATAGTTTTTCATGATTTAGAAACAGATTGAAAACGTAACAAAGATTTAATTGGAAGACTAGTAATTATTGAAAATAGGATATCATAGGATTCCATTGTAGTAGTATATTCAGCAGACAGCAATAGCTGTGGCTGATGTATTATATCGAAGGAAACGTGCTTCACTTCAATGTGAAATAGGAAAAATAAAAAAGGGAAGAGAAAAAAAAGATTCGGGAATTAGAACTAAAATAGGATTCAAGACCTATTGCTAGAGTTCTTTATGTTTGTACTCCTAGTTAGGGGTGTACAAAGAAAATCGATAAACCGCATCAAA
>AWOL01S0029731.1:0-17782 GCA_000715115.1 Nicotiana otophora
TCAAACTCCGTGAGCCATGAGTCCCTAAGGCTCTAAGGGACATACTCTCTCAAAAACATGTCCAACTGAATCCATGTAAGTGAAGCTGCCTCATACGGACTACTCAACTCATAAGAACGCCACCACTGATATGTTGCTCCTCTAAGCTGAAAGGTGGTAAAGGAAACCCCACTCGTCTCTGCTATGCCCATAGTACGGAGAATACGATGACACTCCTCCAGAAAATCCTGAGCATCATATGTAGATAATCCATTAAAGGTTGGTAGGTGGTACTTCTTGTACCTATCAAGTCTGAGCTGCTCCGGCTCAGAAGCGGCTGTCCTAATCTCGTGCTAAACCGGAGCTACCAGCAGCATAGGAATGAACTCTGGGGCCTTTTCAACCTGGACCCTCTGCTCAAGAGTGCGGGCTAGGGGAGTCTGTGCCCCTCTCCTAGCCTGAGATCTGGCGGGAGCTAATGGAATCAATCCAGCCTGAGCTAAGGTGCTGAACATGCTCATGAACTAGGCTAGAGTCTCCTGGAGGGCTATCGCACCAACAGGAATCTCTGGAGCCTGCCCTCCAGCTGAAACTACTGGGGGCTCCTTTGTTGCAGCTCGTGCAGGTGCTCTTGCTACACCACATACTCGTCCTCTACCCCGACCCCAACCTGGTCGTCAGATCTCCCGGTACGGGTCCTCACCATCTGTGAGAAAGAATAGAATAGAGAATTTTAGAATTTGATGCCAATAACTCGCACGACAAGGAATCAAAAGAAGTATGATTGTTCCTAACGGTTCCATAGCCCCCTGAAGATAAGTACAGATGTCTCTGTTCCGATCCGCAAGACTCTAATAAATCGGCATGTGACTCATGACACCTATGAACCTAGAGCTCTGATACCAACTTGTCACAACCTAAATTTTCCCTCCGTGAATCATCGTGACGGCACCTAGTCTTTACGACTAGGTAAGTGTAAAACTTGCAAAAATAAAATGATAAACATGAAAATTAACAACCAACAGTAACAGATATTTTAAATAAGCAATTGAGATGTCGCTCGGCATATACAATGATCAACTCTCGAAATATACATAACACTTCGAAGACCTGGAACACCATAAGTCACAAGCTTCTACGAAGTTCTAGCTGTTCTACACCTCAATATCTATAGAAATAAGAGAAAAATGAACATAGGGGAGAGAGGGGAACTCTGAGGATTTGCGGGCGCGGGGATATGCACCTTGAAGTTCTCCAAAACAACAGCGGTGACTACAACTAAGGACGATATTGGTAAGAGGAACCTGGATCTGAACACAAAAAACATGTGCAGGAAAGGTATATAACCTCGGTCGAGTAGTGACAAGGTCAGGTCAGGGCCCTACTGGTATATAATAAATAAGCAGGAGAGTATAACAATATAATATGAGACTGGAATTTTAAAAAAGAGAACATAGAAAAGTAGCAACGCATAACACAAGGATAAACAACAGGGGTTCTCCCGAGATACTGTCTCGTAGTCCCAACATAAAAGTGCAAGAAGATCTTCTGCGATACCGCCTCGTAGTCTCAAAATTAAATATGCAGGGAGAACTCCCGAGGAACCGTCTCGTAGTCTCAAAAGTAAATGTCCAGGGAGATCTCTCAAGGAACTGCCTCGTAGTCTCAAAACTTAATATATAGGGGGATCTCACGGGATATCGTCCCGTAGTCCCAAAGTAAATACACAGCTCAAACATATGAATATAACAGATACAATAAGACCCCTACAATTTAGACTAAGTTCAAGTCAAGAAAGAAGCAGGATATACTAAACATGCTGCATAGAGTTCAAATAGGCAATTAGGACAGGTAGATATGCTATTCTAGGCTAACAGGATAACTACACATGCTAGTATACTCAGATAAGATGAAAAATAGGCTATTACTCGATAAAAAGAAAACAGGTTTTTCCACAAATAGCCCGTGTACGCACTCGTCCCCTCGAGTACACGGCACTCACATATCATAACAACACTAAATCCTAAGGGGATTTAACCCATACAAGGTTAGGCAAGCCACTTACCGCGAACCAAGCTCAATCAATCCATAAAAATGCTCTTTCTACAAAATTTCGAATCTAAATCTCCCAAATCTAGCCAAAATCAATTATATACCATAAATATGACTACAAGGAACTAATCTAGCTACTAAAATTAAAGCTAAAGCAAGAAATTGGAAAACCACCCCAAAAAGGTCTTCCTGGGCCCACGACACAGAATCAGGTAAAGGTCACAAAATATAAACACCCATTCACTCACGAGTTCACTCATACAAAAATCATCCAAATCCGATGTGAAAATCCCAATCAAAACCCAAAATCTTAGTTGAAGAACTTCTTCCCATTTTCCCCAAATTTTCAACCCAAATCCGAAATTTAATGATCAAATTAATGATAGATTAGTGGGATATAACAAAAATCAAGTGTAGAATCACTACCCAATCAATGTTTCTGAAAATCCCCCGAATCTCGTCCAAATCCGAGCTCCCAAACTCAAGTTTTGATAAAAATGGCCAAACCCTCATTTTTTGAAATGATATAAATCTGCCCAGTGATTCTTTAATCATGATCACGTAACTAACCTTGCGATCGCGAAGAACAACTTCGCTTCCCCAGGATTTAACCCTACGCGAATGCGTAAAACACCAAGCGAATGCGATGTAACAGCTCTCAGACTTACACGATCGCGAACGTCCTCACGCGTTCGCGATGAGCAAAATACGTCGCCCAGCTTTATCCTCCTTAACTCTACGCGAACGCGACCTTGGCCACACGTTCGAAAAGAACCACTTCATACCACTATGCGTTCACATCCTTCTGCCCACGAACACGAAGAAAAAAAATTCCTCTGCCCAGCTAAGCCTACGCGATCACGGCCCCTCTTTCGTGATCGCGTATAAGGAAACCAGATGCACCAGATCACAAAACTTCAGCCCTTTCCCTAAGTCCAAAACGCATCCGATAGTGATCTGTAACACACCCAAGGCCCCCGTGACCTCAACCAAAGATACCAACATGTCCTAAAACACCATACGAATATAGTCGAGCCCTCCAACCACATCAAACAACGCTAAAATTATGAATCACCCTCCAATTCAAACTTAAAGAACTTGAAACTTCAAATTTCCAATACTGATACAGAAACATAGAAAACCATATCTGATTGACCACAAATTTTACACACTGGTCATATTCAACCATACAAACCTACTCCAACTTACGTAATTTGAATCCAACCCCAATATAAAAAAGTCCACTACCGGTCAAAATCTCCAAAACTTCGACTTTTGCCATTTCAAGCCTAAATGAGCTACAAACCTCCAAAACACTATCCGGAAATTCCCCTAAGTCCAAAATCACCTAACGAAGCTAACGGAACTGACAAAACTCTATTCCGAAGTCATCTTCATATAGTTCCAATTACGGTCCAAATCCTAAGGTTTAAACCTCCATTTAGGGACTAAGTGTCCTAAAACACTCCAAAAACCAAAATGAAACCTCCCGACAAGTCATAATAGTAGAAAAGGATATGGGAGAAGCAGTTAATAGGGGATCGGGGCTATAACTCTCAAAACGACCGGCCGGGTCATTACAGTATGGAAGGGTTGTCCCTGTATCACGCTATCTGGGATTTCCATGCAAAGAATGTGACTTTATCCATGATGGGATTGCCTAGATTTGAGTGGAGAGGGACTCTTGGTCACTACACTAGTAGGGTGGTTTCATATTTGAAGCTCGACATATGGTCGAGAAGGAGTGCTTGGCGTATTTGGCTTATATCCGTGATTTTAGTGCGGAGGTTCCTACTATGGATTCGGTACGGGTCCTGAGTGAGTTTCTTGAGGTGTTTCCTATAGATTTGGTGGGAAAGAAACCCGATAGGGGTATCAACTTGTTCATTTATTTGGTTTCAGGCACTCAAACTATTTCTATTCTACTGTACCGTATGGCTCCAACTCAGTTGAAAGATTTAATAAATAAGTTACAGGATTTGCTTGACAAGGGGTTCATCAGATCGAGTGTTTCACCTAGGGATGCGCCAATGATGTTTGTTAAGAAAAAGCAAGGATTGATGAGGATGTGCATAGACTATCGAAAGTTGAACTAGGTTACTATAAAGAACAAGTATCCATTGTCGAGGATTGATGGTTTATTTGACAAGCTTCAGGGTGCCGAGGTGTTTGCAAATATTGATTTAAGATCTGGCTATGATTAGGTGAATATTGGGGCATGATATGTCCATAAGATAGCTTTTAGGACTCAATTTTGTCATAACGAGTTCTTGGTGATGTCATTTGGCTTGATTAATGCCCCGGCAGCCTTTATGGACTTGATGAACCGAGTGTTCAAGCCTCATCTTTATTCCGTAGTGATTGTCTTCATTGATGATATTTTTGCTTACTTCTGCAGTTGAGAGGAGCATGAGCAGCACCTACGGAAGTGCTTCAGACTTTAAAGGATCGTCAATTGTATGCCAAGTTTTCAAAGTGTGAGTTCCGGTTAGACTCGATTGCCTTTTTGGGTCATGGGATATCGTACGATTGTATCAAGGTGGATCATAAGAAGATTGAGGCAGTTCACAACTAGCCTAATCCTACTTCAGCTATAGAGATTTGATGCTTCTTGGTAGCTTACTATAATTGGTTCATGGAGGAGTTTTCATCTATGTCTGCCCTATTGACCGAGTTGACCTAGAAGGGTGCGCTTTTCAGATGGTCCGACAAGTGTGAGGCAAGATTTTAGAAGCTCAGGACTGCATTGACTATAGCCCCAGTGGTTGTGTTTCCAACAAGTTCGGGATCTTACATTGTGTATTGTGATACATCGTGTATTGGACTTGGCACAGTATTGATATAGGACAGTAGGGTAATTACCTACGCACCTCGTAAGTTAAAGGTTTACGAGAAGAATTACCTTGTGCATGATTTGGAGTTTGCATCCCCTATTCATGCTCTCATGATTTGGATGCACTATCTATACGTGGTTCCACGTCAGGTCTATACCGACCATCGGAGTCTCCAACACCTGTTCTCACAAAAAAACCATAATTTGCGACAATGGAGATGGTTGGAGTTATTAAAAGACTATGATATCATCATATTATATCATTCGGGGAAGGCCAATATTGTGGTTGATGCCTTGAGTAGAATAGAAGAGAGCATGAATAGTATGCCATTTTTACCGACAGTGGAGAGGCCACAAGCCATGGATATTCAGTCTTTGGCCAACCGGTTCGTCAGGTTGGATGTTTTGGAGCTTAACATGGTTCTTGCTTGTGTTGTGGCACAGTCATCACTGTTGGAGTGTATCAAGGCTCGGTAGATTGATTATCCTCACTTGTTAGTGTTGAAAGACACGCTCAGCGGTGTAGTGATAAGGAGGTTGTGATTGGAGATAATGGTGTTATATAACGACCCGGCTTGTCATTTTATGTATTTTTACCTTGTTTCCCCCCATTTGATGCTTTACATATATGTACTTGTGATTGTCTGACTAGCGGGGGATAGTTAGTTTGGTTTCGGGGGAGTTTTGGATTGAATTGGGACACATAGTCCGTTGGCTGGAGGCTTAAGTTATAAGCGTTGGCCGGAGTTTGAGTTTTGTGTAGATGACCCAAGAATGGTGCTTTGATGGTTCCAATAGGTTTGTAAGGTGATTTTGGATTTAGGTGTATGCTCGGATATTGATTTGGGGTTTTCTAGGTTGATTTGGTTCTATTTCGCGAACATTAGTAAGTTGAAGGTTTATAAGACTTATAGGTTTGACGAGGAGTTAATTTTGATGATATGAGGTTCAGATTGTGGGTCCGGAAGTTGGAATAGTTCCGTCATGTTATTTGGGACTATAATGTAATATTTGAGGTCATTCCGAGTTTTTTAGGCATATTCGATGCTTTTTGGTAGCTTACTATCATCGGTTCATGGAGGGGTTTTCATCTAGGTCAGCCCTATTGACCAAGTTGACCTAGAAGGGTGCGCTTTTCAGATGGTTCATCAAGTGTGAGGCGAGATTTTAGAAGCTCGAGACTTCATTGACTATAGCCCTAGTGGTTGTGTTTCCTACAAGTTTTGGATCTTACACTGTGTATTGTGATATATCGCGTATTGGAGTTGGCGCAGTATTGCTGTAGGACAATAGGGTGATTGCCTATGCGTCTCGTAAGTAAAAGGTTTAGGAGAAGAATTACCCTTTGCATGATTTGTAATTTGCATCCCTTGTTCACGCTCTCATGATTTGGAGGCACTATCCATACGGGGTTCCACGTGAGGTCTATCCGACCATCGGAGTCTCCAACACCTGTTCTCGCAGAAAGACCATAATTTGTGACAATGGAGATGGTTGGAGTTATTAAAAGACTATGATATCATCATATTATATCATTCGGGGAAGGCCAATGTTGTGGTTGATGCCTTAAGTAGAATAGCAAAGANGATTGTGGTTCTGGGAGTTGGAATACTTCCGTCGTGTCTTTTGGGACTAGAATGTAATATTTGAGGTCATTCTGAGTTTTTTAGGCATAATCGACGTATGTTGTGAATTTGGAAATCTGGATTAGTTCCTTATGCTCAAATTGAGGTGCGGTTCGTGTTAGTTTACAACATTTATAGTGTAGTATTGTCTCACATTGGTAGAGGTGCAGTATGTTCTGGTATAGTATAGCTATAAATAAGGACGTCTTGTATTGTATTGTTCATTGAATATCAAAGACATATTTTCTCCCGTGCCTTCGCACAGGGTATCAGAGCAATTGTGAGAGACTTATCACTGTGCATAAATTCCAGCAATTCCGGGAAAGAGAAATGTGTACTTTTTAAAGGCTATTTTCTATCTGCTTCATTTCTGTCAGTGTTGTGTAAAATCCAACACTTCCACAAGAGTTGTCACTGTCCGGCAACCAAACCTCAATGAAAAGCTCCGTCAGCAGCCTCCTCGCGCGGCTCCACGCGCCTCCACATGCCGGTGCGTATGACAAATTCCGGCCATTTTTTAAAACTTCCTTCGGAACAGTTGGGTCGCCTAGTAATTCTGATCCTACCCCTACTATTTTCATTTCATTCTGACAACTTTGAGTTTTTTTTTTCAGCTACAGTACTATTCCGACAGCTACAGTAGATTCCGGCAGCTACAGTATTTTTGTATTCTATTTCTGTGTTTCCGTACTCTGTTTCAGTGGATTACAGTTAATTCTTTCTCTTATTTGGTAATAATTTCCAACAATGTCTTTGGGATTTGATGCTTTTGGGTCTAGAAACATGAGTTCTGGAAGCTCTAGTGCTATTATTACCTCGAAACCTTTAATGGGAGGTTCAAACTACTTAGCTTGGGCTTTATCTGTCGAATTGTGGTGTAGAGGTCAAGGTGTTCAAGATCATCTAATCAAACAGTCTAGCGATGGAGATGAAAAGGCAATAGCACTTTGGCCAAAAATTGATGCTCAGTTATGTAGCATCTTGTGGTGATCTATTGATTCCAAGTTGGTGCCCTTGTTTCGTCCATTATAGACATGTTATTTGGTTTGGGCAAAGGCACTCACCGTATACACTAATGAAATATCTCGCTTCTATGATGTGATATCGCGGATGACAAACTTAAAGAAGCAAGAATTGGATATGTCTACTTACTTGGGTCAAGTATAGGCAGCCATGGAGGAATTTGAGAAGTTGATGCCAGTTTCTGCTAGTGTGGAAAAACAACAAGAGCAGCNTACACTGTTTCAGTGGATTACAGTTGATTCTTTCTCCTATTTGGTAATAATTTGCAACAATGTCTTTGGGATTTGATGCTTTTGGGTCTAGAAACATGAGTTCTGGAAGCTCTAGTGCTATTATTACCTCGGAACCTTTAATGGGAGGTTCAAACTACTTAGCTTGGGCTTCATCTGTCGAGTTATGGTGTAGAGGTCAAGGTGTTCAAGATCATCTAATCAAACAGTCTAGCGATGGAGATGAAAAGGCAATAGCACTTTGGGCAAAAATCGATGCTCAGTTATGTAGCATCTTGTGGCGATCTATTGATTCCAAGTTGATGCCCTTGTTTCGTCCATTCCAGACATGTTATTTGGTTTGGGCAAAGGCACGCACCTTATACACTAATGACATATCTCGCTTCTATGATGTGATATCACGGATGACAAACTTAAAGAAGCAGGAATCGGATATGTCTACTTACTTGGGTCAAGTACAGGCAGTCATGGAGGAATTTGAGAAGTTGATGCCAGTTTCTGCTAGTGTGGAAAAATAACAAGAGCAACAACAAAAGATGTTTCTCATTCTTAACCTCGCTGGACTTCCTAATGATCTTGATTCAGTACGCGACCAGATTTTGTCTAGTCCGACTGTCCCGACAGTTGATGAATTATTCTCTCGATTACTCTGCCTTGCTGCAGCACCAAGTCCACCAGTGATCTCATCACAGATACTTGATTCCTCTGTTCTTGCATCCCAGACAATGGATGTTCGGGCATCTCAAACTATGGAGCATAGACAAGGAGGAGGTCGTTTTGGAACATCTAGACCCAAGTGTTCTTATTGTCACAAACTTGGACACACTCGTGAAATGTGCTATTCCTTACATGGTCGTCCACCCAAAAATGCTTACATTGCTCAGACCGAGACTCCAGGTAACCAGGTATTTTCTTTATCTAAAGAAGGATATAATTAGCTCCTTCAGTATCGAGCAAGTAAGCAGACATCTCCACAAGTAGCCTCAGTTGCTTAGACTGATACTTCTATTACTAGTAATTCTTTTACTTGTGTTTCCCAGTCTAGCACTCTTGGCCCATGGGTCATGAACTCAGGCGCTTCTGATCACATCCTGGTAATATATCACTTTTTTCAAATGTTGTATATTTACAGTCTCTTCCCATTGTTACTTTAGCCAATGGATGTTAAACTAAGGCAAAAGGAGTTGGACAAGCTAATCCCATGTATTCTATCACCCTAGATTCCGTTCTTTATGTCCCTGGCTGTCCTTTTAGTCTTGCATCTGTTAGTCGTTTGACTCGAGCCCTCCATTGCGCCATATATTTTATTGATGAATCTTTTATTATGCAGGACCACAGTACGGGACAGACAATTAGTATAGGACGTGAATCAGAAGGCCTTTACTACCTTAACTCACTCAGTCCTTCCGCAACATGTCTAGTTACAAATCCTCCAGATCTAATTCACAGACGTTTAGGACATCCGAGTTTATCGAAACTTCAGAAGATGGTGCCTAGTTTATCTAGTTTGTTTACATTAGATTGTGAGTCGTGTCGACTTGGGAAAAATACCCGAGCCTCCTTTTCGCGTAGTGTTGAGAGTTATGTAGAGTCTGTCTTCTCCGTAGTTCATTCTGATATATGGGGTCCTAGTAGAGTCAGTTCATCCTTAGGATTTCATTATTTTGTTAGTTTCATTGATGATTATTCAAGATGTACTTGGCTTTTCTTAATGAAAGATCGTTCTGAGTTATTTTATATATTCCAGAGTTTCTGTGCTGAAATCCAAAACCAATTTGGTGTTTCTATTCGCATTTTTCGCAGTGATAATGCCTTTGAATATTTATCTTCTAAATTTCAGCAGTTTATGACTTCTCTAGGAATTATTCATCAGACATCTTGTCCTTATACCCCTCAGCAAAATGGGGTTGCTGAGAGAAAGAATAGGCACCTTATTGAGACTGCTCGCACACTTCTAATNGAATCTCGTGTTCTGTTATGGTTCTGGGGCGATACAGTTCTCACAGCTTGTTATTTGACTAATCGGATGCCTTCATCTCCCATCAAGAATCAGATTTCGCATTCAGTATTGTTTCCCCAATCACCCTTATACTATTTTTAACCTCGTGTTTTTGGGAGCACATGTTTTGTTCATAATTTAGCCCATGTGAAAGATAAGTTAGCTCCTCGTGCTCTCAAGTGTGTCTTCCTTGGTTATTCTCGTGTTCAGAAGGGATATCGTTGTTATTCTCCAGATCTTCGTAGGTACCTTATGTCAGCTGACGTCACATTTTTTGAGTCTAAACCTTTCTTTACCTCTGCTGACCACCATGATATATCTGAGGTCTTACCTATACCGATCTTTGAGGAGTTTACTATAGCTCCTCCTCCACCTTCGACCATAGAGGTTTCATCCATACCAACCATTGAGGAGTCTAGTGTTGTTTCCCCTAGTTCCCCAGTCACAGAAACACCACCCTTGACTTAGCATCATCGTTTGTATCCTCCATCAAGCCCAACTGGTTCTCGTCCTACACCTGACCCTGATCCTGCTGTGAACCATGCTCCTAATACACCGATTACACTTCGGAAAGGTATATGGACCAAACTTAACCCTAACTCTCATTATATCGGTTTGAGCTATCATCGTCTGTCATCTCCCCATTATGATTTTATATCTTTTTTGTCCTCGGTTTCCGTCCCTAAGTCTACAGGTGAAGCGTTGTTTCATCCAGGATGGTGACAAGCTATGAGTGACGAGATGTGTGCTTTACATACAAGTGGTACTTCGGAGCTTGTTCCTTTTCCCTCAGGTAAATCTACTATTTGTTGTCGTTGGCTTTATGCAGTCAAAGCTGGTCCCGATGAACAGATTGATCGACTTATGGCCCGTCTTGTTGCCAAATGATATACTCAGATATTTGGGCTCGATTACAGTGATACCTTCTCTCCCGTGGCTAAAGTGGCTTCAGTCCCCCTTTTACTATCCATGGCTGCGGTTTATCATTGGCCTCTCTATCAGCTGGACATTTAAAATGCCTTTCTTCATGGTGATCTTGAGGATGAGGTTTATACGGAGCAACCACCTAGTTTTATTGCTCAGGGGGAGTCTCTTGGCCTTGTATGGCACTTGCGTCGTTCACTTTATGGTCTAATACAGTCTCTTCGAGCCTGTTTTGGTATGTTCAGCACGGTTATCGAGGAGTTTAGCATGACTTGTAGTGAAGCTGATCACTCTGTATTTTATCGGCACTTTACTTCAAGTCTTTGTATTTATCTAGTAGTCTATGTTGATGATATTGTTATTACTGGCAATGATAAGGATGGTATTACCAATCTGAAGTAGCATCTCTTCAAGCACTTCCAAACAAAGGATCTAGGCAGATTAAAGTACTTTCTAGGTATTGAGGTTGCCTACTCTATCTCAGATATTGTTATTTCTCAAAGATAATATGCTTTAGATATTCTTGAGGAGACGGGGATGATAGGTTGTAGACCTGTTGATACTCAGATGGATCCGAATTCTAAACTTATGCTAGGACAGGGGGAGCCGCTTACTGATCCTACAAGCTATAGGCGGCTGGTTGGAAAATTAAATTATCTCACAGTGACTAGACCTGACATTTCTTATCCTGTGAGTGTTGTAAGTCAGTTTATGAATTCTCCCTCTAATAGCCATTAGGATGTAGTTGTACGCATTATTCGATATATAAATCCGGCTCTAGGCAAAGGGTTACTCTTTGAGGATCGAGGTCATGAGCAGATCATTGGACACTCAGATGCTGATTTGGCAGGATCACCTTCTGATAGACGTTCTACGTCTGGATATTGTGTTTTAGTAGGAGGAAATTTGGTGTCCTGGAAGAGCAAGAAACAGAATGTAGTTGCTCGGTCTAGTGCAGAAGCAGAATATCGAGCAATGGCTATGGCAACATGTGAGCTAGTCTGGACCAAACAATTGCTCAAGTAGTTGAAATTGGTGAAATCAGTCGGATGGAACTTGTGTGTGATAATCAAGCTGCCCTTCATATTGCTTCAAATCCGGTGTTCCATGAGAGAACTAAACACATTGAGATTGATTGTCACTTCGTCAGAGAAAATATACTTTCAGGGGAGATTGCTACAATGTTTGTGAGGTCGAGCAGATATGTTCACCAAATCTCTCACTGGTCCTCGTTTTGTTTATACATGTAACAAGCTCGATACATATGATTTGTATGCACTGGCTTGAGGGGGAGTGTTAGTTTACAGCATGTATATAGTGTAGTATTGTCCCACATTGGTAGAGGTGTAGTATGTCCTTGTATAGTATAGCTATAAATAAGGACCTCTTGTATTGTATTGTTCATTCAATATCAATAACATATTTTCTCCCGTGCCTTCTCACAGATGATATGAGGTTCATATTGTGGTTCTGGGAGTTGGAATAGTTTTGTCGTGTCATTTGGGACTGGAATGTAATATTTGAGGTCACTCCGGGGTTTTTAGGCATATTCGACGTAAGTTTTGAATTTGGAAATCTGGATTAGTTCCTTATGTTCAAATTGAGGTGCGGTTCGTGGTTTTGATATTGTTTGGTATGATTCGAGGCCTTGAGTAAGTCCATCTTATGTTTTTGGGATTGATTGGTGTGTTTGGATAGGGTCCCACGGGCCTCGGGCATGTTTCAGATATATTTTTGATCAGTTTGAGTTATGCTGGCATTGTTGAAGATTGCTGAGCCTTGTGTTTTCACATCTATGGAATTGTGGTCACATATATGAAGCCGCAGAAGTGGATGATGTTACACAGAAGCGGACTGGGCTGGAGGCAAGTGGAAGACTGCAGATACAAATTAGAATGTAGAAGTGATCTCGCAGAAGCGGTAGGAGGAACGCAGACGTTGTTGGTCAGGGAATAAGCCATTCCCGCATCTCCAACCGATTTTCCGCAAATGTGGAATCGCTGGACAGTCTATTATATTTTGAGGGTTTATCATTTTTCATTATTGGGAGTTGTGGAGCTTGGCTATACGCTATTTTTGGAGGCATTACACAACAATTGAAGGGGTAAGTACACTAATGGATTTTGGTGTTAGATATTAATTATCCATANGGGCATGTTTCAGATTTATTTTGGATCAGTTTGAGTTATGCTGGCATTGTTGAAGATTGCTGAGTCTTGTGTTTTCGCATCTACGGAATTGTGGTCGCATATATGAAGCCGCAGAAGTGGATGATGTTACACAAAAGCAGACTGGGCTGGAGGCAAGTGGAAGACTGCAGATACAGAAATTAGAATGTAGAAGTGATCTCGCAGTAGCGGTAGGAGGAACGTAGACGTTGTTGGTCGGGGAATAAGCCATTCCCGCATCTCCAACCGATTTTCCGCTAATGTGGAATCGCTGGACAGTCTATTATATTTTGAGGGTTTGTCATTTTTCATTATTGGGAGTTGTGGAGCTTGGCTATACAGTATTTTTGGAGGCATTACACAACAATTTGGTGGATTATTACACCTAGTTTATGTGAATTAAAGGCGGAATTTGGTGGTTTTTGACTATGGTTTTGGAGAGTGGAAATTGACGACTTGACGTTTGGATTTGGATGAAACACATATATTTGGACTCGTATTGGAATAGGTGTTCAGAATTTGTGAGTTTTGTTTGGTTCTAGGGTACGGGCCCAACGCTGACTTTGTATAATTGCATCAAAATCTTAGCTTTACTGTTTAGGATTGCTTTTTATGGCTTCTATTGATAATATAAAGTTGTTTTGGCTAGATTCGAACCATCTGGAGGTTGATTCATGTGGGGAGGGCTTTCTAGAGTACTGATTTAGCTTGCTTGAGGTAATTATCTTACCTAAACATGGTTGAGGCACCAGTTGCCTGAGGTATTAGTGAAAGCTACATAATATGAGTAGAGCACATGTGAGGGGATTGAGCCCATGTGCATATACCAGGGTATTATCTATGCTCGGGGTATTGTTTAGTCTATTATATGCCTTGAATCGATTGTTAAGCTTCATGTTATCATACTTCTTATGTTGTATTCCCTTCGTGAGTAATTTGGAATCATGTTAGAGGTTAGTTTTTGATTGATCTCCTATTCAAACGTGTTAGTTGCTATTCTTGTGGCGTAATCACCTAACTACAACTGTGGTAGCACACTTCGCACATTCCTATACTATAGTGTGTCACATTGTTCATGTACATGTATCTTTGTATGTGCTTTATGTGTGATATGGACTGGGTTGATAGCATCTGCGTTGTCTGTGCGGACCTGAGTTATGTTAGCACGTGAGTTGTCTGTGCAGTGTGTGGATAAGGATCCATCCCCCTAGGGTCACCCTCTCATTTTTCTCTCTTGATGGTGTACACACAATAAGAGGAAAACTAGCCAATGTGTATTTTGGTTATTTAATTTTTTTCGAATTGCAATTCCTTGGATGTATACATGTTTTATTCACATATCTTCTCTATATGCTATATCAGGAATGTATACATGCCTTACTTTTGCATATCTTCTCTGTATGCTGGATCTTTAACTTAAATAGAGCATGTTCGCTTTTTATGCACCAAGGAGGCTCACTCTGATTTATGACTTGATGATGTTATTGCTATATACTTGTGAGAGTTATGAACTGTACGGGTTATTAACAAGTATTATTAATAATTCTTGTCTTTATTACCTCTCCAAGGTTAGTTATGACACTTGTTGAGTACATGGGGTCGGTTGTACTCATACCACACTCTACACTTAATTGTGCAAATCCAGGTGTTGGCCCGCACCATATGTAGTTGTGTTTTGTTGCGAAGAGATGCAAATAGACGACGTAGAGCTACATTTCGACCGCACACCTTGGAAACTGTTTTCATTTTAGCACTGTTGTCTTTCTTTTAGATAGTATTGTTATTTTTGTATTCTAGACTTGTATCTCTATTTTATAGCTCATGACTCAATGTTTACCAGTTCTGGGAGATTTGTAATATATCGGCATAGTTATTTTGTGTTATTGCCTTTAGACCTATATGATTCTCATTATTTCTATTATCTAGTACAACTTTTATTATGTTTGTCTTCTCTAGAAAGTTATTTAGGTACCATCACAACCGGTTGGTGGTTTTGGATTGTGACATGTTATGTGGCTTTAGGGCTATGTTGGTGTTCCGAATGTTGATGGGTTGAGAGAGTTGATACTTAAGAAGGCTCATAGTTCATGGTATGACATTCACCCAGGTATCACGAAGATGTACCGTGATTTGAAGAATCACTACTGGTGCCAAAAGATGAAGTAACATATTGTTGGTCATGTCTCTCGGTGTTTGAATGTCAACACGTAAAGTATGAGCATTAGAAACTGGGTGGGTTGACTCAGAGATTTGAGATACCGGAGTGTAAGTGGGAGCGCATCACTATGGACTTTGTGCTAGGCTTACCACAGACCTTGAGGAAATATGATGTTGTATGGGTTATTGTGGTCCGGTTGACTAAGTCCACACACGTTATTCTGGTGATGACATCATATTCTTAAGAGCGGTTGGCTCGTATTTACATCTGGGAGATTATCCGCCTGAAGGGTGTGCCCGTATTCATTATTTATGACTGGGGCATGCAGTTCACATTACACTTTTGGAGAGATATGCAGCGTGAGTTGGGCACGCAGGTCGAGCTGAGTAACGTGTTTCATCTTTATACGGACGCATAATTTGAGCGTATTTCAGATATTGGAGGACATATTGCGAGCATGCTCTATGGATTTCAATGGTCAGTGGGACCAGTTCTTACATCTAGCGTAGTTTGCCTACAAAAACAGTTATCAGTCCAGCATCTATATGGCACCATACGAGGCCTTATATGGGGAGGTAATGTCATTCTCCGGTTTGTTTGTTTGAGCCCGGTGAGGCTAATTGTTGGGCAGAGATTTGGTTAAGGTTAAGGTGATTCAGGTGCAACTTCGTATAGCTTAGTCCCGATAACATATAGCCTAGTCCCGGCAAAAGAGTTACGCGGACCGGAAGTTTTGAGATGTGGCTTACATGGAAGGGGAGAAGGTTCTTCTTTGAATATCGCCTATGAAGGGCATGATGCGATTTGTGAAGAAGGGAAAGTATAGACTGAGGTTTATTGGCCCGTTTGAAATCTTACAGAGAGCTAGATAGGTTGCGTATAGGCTTCCATTACCTCCTAGCCTACCAAGGGTTCATCTGGTATTTCATGTTTCTATGCTTCGCAAGAACCTTGAGGATAGGTCATATGTTTTGGACTTTAGCACGGTGCATCTTGATGAGAATATGACCTACGAGGAAGAGCCGGTGGCTATTTTAGAACGGTAGGTTCGAAAGTTGAGATCTAATACTTTTCTTTATGTGAAAGTACATTGGACTGGTCAGCTGATTGAGGAGGCTATGTGGGAGTCCATGTTCGATGTGAGGAGTAGATACCAACCCCTTTTACCAGTCCATGTACATTTCTATTTCCATTCGAGAACGAATTTTCTTTTTGAGATGGAGAATGTGACGAGATTGTTACATCACGTGCTTTAATATTAGGATGAGTCGTAGTAATCCATATGAGCTTGAAGAGAATAAGACAATTTATGAGGTTATAGAGGATTTGTGACTATGTTATTGTAAGACCTCATAAGTTTAANCTAAGCATACGAAAATTTGTACTCTTTCTATGAGATTAGAGAAATTAGAAGTTGAGAAAATATATGTATTTTTACATGGATGTTTTAATGAAATAATAGTGTATGTATTGATTTTATATGGTACAATGATTTATTAATATTTTAATATTTTAATAGTAGTACTTTAGGATGAGGACAAGACTATTTTTGAGGTTATAAGTATTTATGATATGTCAAACAAGTGATAAGTATGTGTTATAAAGGTCAGAGGGTAAACAAATCAAAGAAATTGAGTATCGCGGAAGTTTGACATTTTGGGATAAAATACGATCCAAGCTACAATACCCCATATTTATGGACTAGTACTATACCACATGACCATGATTAGTATTCTAGGTAATTTGAGATAATTCTTAATTATGTGGGAAATTGGTTAATTATTAGGTAATGGGAGATTCTACAACAACGGGAGACGTGGGGTTCATGCATGGAAGAGTATCCACTTTTGAACATATGTTAAATAGTTGGCTCCTAATTCCTAGTTCATAGTTCCTAGAAAGAAAAGCAAAAGCAGAATTTTAATCTTCTTCACAAAAATATCCATATGTACACTACCATCACAACACTCCACACAATATTCCTTCACTCACAATATGTTCTAGCACACTAAATATATTGCTGATCTGATACCTTCATTATTTGTTAAGGCAACTAATTAGTACCAACTAGCAACGAAATGAAACTGACAATTATAGGAGTATATGTTTCGGTTCAGGTTTGTATCTATTGTTATGAAGGGGAGGAACTACTATACATTTTATAGAGAAAGTTGTAATATTATTATAAGAAGTGTATATAAATGAACGTAATGGTAAATTGGGTCGAAGGAACCTATGTTGTCCAGATTTTGAAAGATAATTATCTGATGATGTTCTCAAAATCGCAAGTTTCAGATTGAAGTACTAACGGGCTGAATCGTCGTTGTGTGTTTAGGTAAACGACAAAGGTATGTTAAGGCTAATACTTCATTCTTTTGGCATGATCCAAGTAACGACACGTAAACTTAATGTCATTCCATAAATGGTTCTACTCTTAGCAGTTAAGGATGTCTATATTATTCATTCCTGTAAAGTGATATTCAAGCATGTCTAAGTATGTTCCTAATTCTCTATTGAGGTATTTGATGAAGATGTTAATATTCATAATGGTATTATATGCATCATCATTTACCACCAGGCTACGACCGGTAGGGCAACCATGCATTTACCACCGAGCTACTGCCGGTTGGGCAGTTACACATTTACCACCAAGCTACGGTCGGTCAGATAGTCATGTATTTACCACCGCGCTACGACTGGTCGGGCAGTTACCGCTGATCAGTTGGGCAGTCATGCATCTTACGATATGAATAATAGTCTCAAAGAGAATCATTATATATACAAGTATAAT
>AWOL01S0029733.1:10707-32512 GCA_000715115.1 Nicotiana otophora
AGAAGAAGAAGAAGAAGAAGAAGAAGAAGAAGAAGAAGAAGAAGAAGAAGAAGAAGAAGAAGAAGAAGAAGAAGAAGAAGAAGAAGAAGAAGAACAGAAGATCGAATGAAGAAAAATAGGGCAAAAGAAAGAACATGGAGAGAGAGAACAAAAGATTGGATACACTATAATTGATATTCCCTATTCAGTTTCTAATATTAAGGGATACTTATTTAATACTAATTTGTACTATATAATTGGTAAATTATATATTAACTTGTAATTAAGTTAAAACTTCAATAGTGAGAAATCTAATAATATTTCAGGCCAAAAGAATAAGTTTTGAGGTGGTAACAAGGTTGATTGTGCAGAAAATGTTTTGCAGAGGATCTATGCAGAATACTTTGGCTAGGAAAATGGAGCAGTACAACTACTATCCTTAGGAATGTAACAGTCAGTCTTATATATGATAGGTAGTTGAGGAGATGAATGTAGAATTGCTGAAACTCGGATGTATATTCATGTTCAGTTTAGTTTGACTGTACATATGTTCATTGGTAATAAAATATCTTTATTTACCAAAAAATAAAAAATAATAGTGAGGGTAAATAAGTTTAAAAAGTGCTATAGCTAAGTAAAAAGGGATTTGTACCTTCCTATACACTATTTGAAACCTTATTACCCTCCCTACTCAAGTTTCAATTTAATTACATAGTCATATACAATTTATCAATTATATACAAATAAGTTTTAAATGAGTATCCCTTTATATTAAGAATTGAATAAGGAATATCAGTTATTTCCTTATCCCTTTATACTTTCGCGCTCTCTCTCTCGCTCTCTCTCTCTCTGTCTCTCTCTCTTTATCTCTCTCTCTCTTCGTCTCTCTACTCTCCTTCTCTATTTTTCCCCAGTTTTTCTTCATTTGATGTTCTCTATTTTTTATGTTTTCTTATTGTATAGAGTTTTAATGAAATTCTTCAATGGATTTCAATTATTTTAACTCAGCAATTTCCTTTCATGTTGCACAATTGATGTTAGAATTAAAATAGTAAACCAATAAATTTTAAAGATGTTTGATTCTCCACCATTGACAGCCATTAAAAAGCTTTGAAGCTTTGAATTCGAATTTGGGTTTCCAAAAATTATTATTTGTTTGGATTGAGTGTTGTTGCAAATAATTGAGAATATCTTTCGGAGTTTATATCTGTAACGACCCGGCCGGTCGTTTTGAGTATTATAACCATGTTACCCTATTTACTGCTCAAATTGTACTTTACAGTTGTTGTGTGAATTGTCGGGTTAAATGGTTCGGGTCCGGTGAGGTTTTGGAATGAATTGGAACACTTTGTTTCAAGGTTTAAAGCTTAAGTTAAAATAGTGACCGGATGTCGACTTATGTGTAAACGACCCCGGAATGGAGTTTTAATAATTCCAATAGCTCCGTATGGTGATTTTGGGCTTAGGAGCGTATCCAGAAAATTCTTTGGAATTCCGTAGGGGAATTAGGCTTTAAATGCCGAAAGTTGAATTTTTGGAAGTTTAACCGGGGGGTTAATTCTTTGATATCGGAGTTGGAATCTTATTCTGGAAATTGGAATAGGTCTGTAATGTGAAATGTGACTTGTGTGCAAAATTTGAAGTCATTCCGGATTGATTTGATATGTTTCGGCACATGATATAGTATTTGAAATTTCAAAGTTCATTGATATCGAATTGAGGTGTGATTCGTCGTTTCGATGTTGTTATGTGTGTTTTGAGGCCTCGAGTAGGTCCGTGTTATGTTATTGGACTTGTTGGTATATTTGGAAGGGGTCCCGAGTGGCTTGGGTGAGTTTCGGCTGGTTAACGGATTAATTTTTGAATTTGGAAGACTGCTGGAACTTAAGCCTTCTAGTGTAATCGTACCTGCGGAATAGTAGTCGCAGGTGCGAGCTCGCAAGTGCGAGCAGGGGTGCGCTGAAGCGAGGTGCGCAGGTATGGAATCGCACATGCGCGAGAAGGAACGCAGATGCGGAGATGGGCTAGCCTGGGCAGTGCTCGCAGGTGCGAAGCATTTGCCCGCATCTGCGAGGCCACATCTGCGAAGGGATGGCGCAGAAGCAAAAAAAGGGTGAGGAAGTCGGGAAGCGCATGTGCGGAATTTTTATCCACAGGTGCGGAGTCACATCCACGCTTGGCTCTCCACAGAAGCGAGGGTCGCAGGTGCAACCTTTGTCCGCAGATGCAGAAATTGCTGGGGCAGAAGCTTAAATTCGGGGTTTCATAATTTTCACCTATTTTCGGATTTTGGTGCTCGGTTTGGGCGATTTTGGAGAGAGTTTTCCACACAACTTGGGGTAAGTGTAACATTATCGAATCTTCAAGAGAAATAGAAGAAAATTTCTATAATGTCACATAACAAAGTTTTTGAGTTTGAATACCGATTCGGAGTCGGATTTGAGTGAAATTTGTATGGTTGAACTTGTAATTGGATGGGTTATTGTATTTTGTAAGTTTCGTCGTATTTTGAGACGTGGGCGTCACATGTGATTTTTGGGGAGTAATTTCAGATTTTGTGGAAAAGTAATAGTATTTTGATATGGAATTAATTCCTATAAATTGTGTGGACTGAATCAAATTAATTGTGACTAGATTCAAGTCTTTCGGAAGTTGATACGCGTATAATGGGATTTATAGAGCATTGTTTAGCTTGCTCGGCATTGAATTTGGCATGTTTGAGGTAAGTAACTCTTCTAATCTTGGAGCTGAGGGTACGGACCCTGAATATATGTATTATGTGGATTGTTGGGAGGTGACGCAAATGCTTGGTGACGGGAGTGTGGGCGTGCACTATAGGAATTGTGACATAATTGGTTCTGTGAAATTTTGTAGCTAAATAATCTTGGCATTTTTCACGTAGTTTTGTGTGTTAAAGAAATTGAGCTGAAAAGCATATTAAAAATTATGTTGAGGATATGTGCTAGTAATTTGGGACCCACAGAGGTCATATTGCTATGAATTATTTGTTTTAAATTGAAAATTAATACTCAGTCATATTCATTTCATTACATATCATGTATTAGTCTCTATTGTTATTTATTGATACATCATATCATCATTTTTGGGCTATCCTCATGACATTGTGAGCCCATGAGAGAGAGACTGGAGAGATTGATGACTAAGGGAGGCCGAGGGCTTGATTGTGAGGATATTTTTGGGATCGGGTTGCACGCCGCAGCAGGCCATGTTGGCTTTATATATTTTATTTTACTATTATACGGATCGGGGCTGCCCGCCTGTAGCAGGCCTTATTGTCTTATTATGGCATGTGAGTTGTCTGTGCCGATACTGATATGATATTATTGCACGTGAGTTATCCGTGCAGCACGTGAGTTGTCCGTGCAGATTATAGCGCTTGGGCTGTAGGAGCCCCTCCGGAGTCTGTACACGCCCCTAGTGAGCGCAGGTACCTACTGTGTGTGAGTGTCGAGTGCTGAGTGACTGGGAGGCATGAGAGATGGTGAGATATGCCTGAGGAGCTGTTTACGAGTGATTGTGAGGTATGCCCGAGGGGCTGTTTACGAGTGATTGTGAGGTATGCCCGAGGGTCTATTTACGAGTGATTGTGAGGTATGACCAAGAGGTTGTTTACCAGTGATTGTGAGGTAGCCCGAGGGGCTGTATACGAATGATTGTGAGGTCTGCCCGAGGGGCTATTTATGATTTTATCACTGAGTGTATCGCATTGGCATGCACACATGACATACATGCATAGTGATGCATTTATTTTTACACGAGTTATCTAGAAGGAAAATGAAGCATCTCATTTATTATTAAAAGAATTTTTGGGAAAAACTATTGTTTTCAAACTTATTCATATTTTCGGAAACTTCGATAAACGATTTGCGTTTTCACTGATGTTGAAAGGAAGAACTATTACTTTTGAAATCATGATTTAGCTGAGCATTTTATTTCTGAGTTACTTCTTGTATTATTTGTTTTACGTTGTTTTGGACCCGACCTTGGTGGAAGCTCATCACTACTTTTAACCTAAGGCTAGGTTTGTTACTTACTCAGTACATGGGGTCGGTTGTACTGATACTACACTTCTGCACATTGCTTGCAGATATTGGCTGTTGTTGTTGCTATGCTCGATGGTTGCCGGATTTGAAGATGTACTTGCGTTCCTGTTGTAGTTGCCTCTTGTTCATGGTAGCCTTAGATTTATAAAAGCTCTGTTATGTAATATTCAAACAGACTATGTATTTATTTCATCTCCACTTTGTAAACTCTATTCTTAGAAGCTCATGATTCGTACGACCAGTTCTTGGGGAAATGTATTGGTTTTAGATATTTCTTTTAATTAATTTTATTGGAATTGGATAGTTGGTAATTGGCTTACCTAATGGGTCGGGTTAGGTTCCATCACGACTAATTGGATTTTTGGGTCGTGATAGATTGGTATCAAAGATCTAGGTTCATAGGTTCTACAAGTCATGAGCAAGTGTCTAGTAGACTCTTGCGGATCGGTATAATGACGTCATACTTATCTTCGAGAGGCTACAGGGCATTTAGGATATATACTTCTCATCTTGCTTTCCATATCATGCGAGATTGATTTAGCTTGATACATAACTCTTTGAATTCCTTCCACGTATTCGTATGACCACATGAGCGCTCGGTATCAGCTGTGCATCGCCGAATTGTGATTCCATGAACGAAATTCGAGATGAGTATTCTATGTTTTGGTGATGGGCCAGTCTGGAGGACTTGAGGCCATGGTTAGACCGCAGCTTAAGCTCGGTAGCTTGAGTTATAACTTGCACATTTGGACTCATATGTCCAGTAATGTCCCTACGAGGGGAATTTGTGGCTCGATGAGCGGTGAAATGGCTTTGTGATGAGTATGATTAAACTGCGGGATGTGTTAAGACGATTTGAATATGACGAGAAGTGTTTCCTTGAAATGTAAAGGAAGGCCATTGGGTGCTTGATTTTCATTTTGATGTAACATACAGTCTCGAGTGTGAATGCTTTGAAGGATCTTTTATGTTTGCTAAATTTTGGGACAAATTAAATTCTCCTGTCTGGTTAATGAGTTTGGAATCAGATAGATTAAGTGATTGCGTAGTAATTGTGACTGCGCAAGGGTATAACAAGATACCAATTTGAGGCTAAGCATGTGGGTTATCCTCTTCGGAGTAATCTAAGAAGGTGTGTTCCTTGTAATGTGAGTGGAGGGTTTCTTTTTTGCCAGTGGGGCGTATATGTGGAGATTTGAATTTGAATCTGGCTGAGAAAGTCGACTTGAGTGTCAAGAGAATGATTGCGAGCTTAATGGATGATTTGGGGTATTTCTATGGTTGGTGTTATATGAGCTTGAGAAGAATGTTATGGCACTGACTACGGTATGATGACAATAATAGGGTATGGGTATTGTGAATTATGGAGTGTTTTAATCTATGGCTTTGAGCCAAGTGGGGGAGTCTGCTATTGACAATTTAATTTCTTGGTTAGGTGTTAAATTTTAATTTTGGTCTGAGGCATACTTATGGGTTGGTTATGACTTGCAAAAGTTGAGATCGAGGTTGACTCGAATAAGGAAAATCCTGGTTAAGGATTATATTGCACATATGAGTATATGAAATTCGTGGGATGAGTGAGTTGTTATTGGTGAATGATGTAGTGCACACGGAGTATGAATTGGATAGGTAGTGTTAGAGTAGAGTTACTTCTTGGAGTGATATTGTGCTAATGGGGCATGTGTCTTTTGGCCCATTTGGGCGGTGTAATGGGGATTTGAACAAAGGGGGAGACTCTCGAGAAAGTTTCAATAGGTCCGAGGTTTACATATATCAATTGAGAATATCTCCGGGCTTATGTGTGGTTAAAACTTGAGGTTTGCATTTGATGGTTCCTAGACTTACGAAAATTCTGTATGACTATGGATTCTACATTTTTGTATAAGGAAGGTAAGAAGAAAATTTTAAATTCACATAAGGTATTTTCAGAGTGAGTGTTACAGTTGTGGTTAAAGATCATGGTGTTTAAGCAAGGAGAAGTATCAATTTGAAGGAAAATTCGGAAGGGACTCAGAGAAATAGGACAACTGGGTAGTAGACTAGACCATTATGGTAATGGTAGGATCGTTCCTTTGGGTAATTACGACGTGGTAAGACTTTACAGTTGTTTTGGTGGCAATATTCTTGGGTTTGGTGACCTGCGTGGCTTGGTTATGTGCAAATGGATTCCAAAGTATTCTTGATGGTTTCTATCGGTGTGGAGGACGTGTTGTGTATTGTGATTTCCTCCTAGAAAGAAGCAAGATAAAGGTTTCTAACTAAAAGGGGTATGTAAATTATTGGTGACTCAAAGTTGATAATAAGATTCTTGTGCTTTTCACATGATGGACAGATAGATGTTATATGTTGAGCGAAAGCTAGATTTTCATGTACAAGGTGGCAGTATAGTCTTGAATAGAAGGTAACGAATGTTGGACAACATGGGCGGTTCTAAATAACTAGATGAACACTATTACTACTTGGCGTTGTATGAGAAGGGGGTGGATTTCAGAAGGTGCACGGTATTTTGACTTACGGATGTATAATTAATATTGCGGTACTCACATGATTGATAGACTGTTGATATTCAAATTATTGCTATGTGGCATGGAAGAATTATGGGAGTATTTCTTGTGGAATGATCATGCATGAAAGATGTGTTAGTCATTCGAAGGCTAGAATTGGGATCAGTTATGATGATTCACGTGTCCTATAAATTTGGAATTTGGGAGTTTCAGGAGCAGATTGTTTATGGTTGCGGACTATGAAGTCATGGCCGAAGCGAGTCAGATGATAAAACGTATTAGGAATCACTTGCAGAGAATTATCGGAGGGTTATTTGTCTATTTATGGGTGACCAGAGTGGATTTGGGGGTCCATTGGTAGGCCCAATTAAGATGTGTATCCTACACTGAGCCGGAATGGTTGGCTCCATACTGCTATTGTTGAGGGATGTGCCATTCGGTTGATGTTGAACTTATTCGTGCTCTGAAATTATCTGTGAGTTACTCCTTTATGCTACGAGCAGTTGTGATTCATTGGTTATGTGCACAGATGGTGCGGTTCTATTTGAGCCTTATAGCGAAATTTGAGCGTGATGAGTATTTGGGTATTGCATGATCGATTGCGTAATGGTTATGTTCTTTTAGGTTTTGTGTGGCATTTTTGTCATTTGCCTCTCTGGGGTTATTGATTTTGAGCGAGGTGGCTCGAGGTATATATTATGGACCAGCGTTTGGATGGGGTCACGCATCGCAGCGGAGTTATGTTAAGGTATGAACCTTGTGTTAGGATCGGGTGATGGTTCTACGGCTTATGATGAATTTTCAGCATTTCGTTGTGGCGGTACTTGTTAATCTGGCGGGGCAGTTCTCTCATTTGAGTCATTTTCCATGACTGAATACATTTGAATTATTGCGTATTGGCGCACGAATGGCTCGGTTAGTGGCTTTGAGTTATATTGGTATGGCATATATGTGAAATAGTTGTGTTTAGTAATATAAGGTCATTGGATCTAGAATGGGTACTATCAGGTTTGATTACGGTATGTTCAGAGGGATAATATTGAAAGTCGGCTCATAAAGCGATTTATGGTTCTGGTTGGGGCAAGAGAGCTCCGTGACTTGTTGATCTAGTAAGTGGTCATGAAATTTTGCGTGTTTCTTTTATTATCAACAGTGTACGAAGGTTTTGGGATGCGGTTTCGTTCGATATGGGTTTAATGCTAGTATTTGGTTGGTTTTGGAGTAGCCACTGTGATCAGGAATGGTTCTACGAGCATGCCAGTTGTGTAATATGTTAGGTTATTATGTATGTGGTTATGGTGATGGTTATGGCTTGATACAGCTTGTTCAAACTCATACAGTGTGTAAATGTAAGATTCGTGTCTTGAAAGAAATTTTAAAGATTGGAAATTAATTTTCAAGGTTTATGGGCTAAAGTTAAATCAATGATTTCAGTGGTATGGTGTTGTCAAGCCTATAAGGAATAGGGTAATAGGGGTTCACCCCCGGGTACGTTTGTGGTAAGATGGAACAGTGATTTGATGGCTTGGAAACAACTCTTGGCACATTCGAGGACGAACGTATGTTTAAGTGGAGGAGAATGTAATGACCTGGCCGGTCGTTTTGAGTATTACAACCTTGTTTCCCCATTTACTGCTCAAATTGTACTATACAATTGCTATGTGAATGGCCGGGGTAAATGGTTCGGGTCCTGTGAGGTTTTGCAATGAATTGGAACACTTAGTTCCAAGGTTTAAAGTTTAAGTTAAAATACTGACCGGATGTCGACTTATGTGTAAACGACCCCGGAATGGAGTTTTAATGATTCCAATAGTTCTGTATGGTGATTTTGGGCTTAGGAGCATATCCGGAAAATTTTTGGGAGTTCCATAGTGAAATTAGGCTTGAAATGCCGAAAGTTGAATTTTTGGAAGTTTGACTGGGGGTTGACTTTTTGATATCGGGATCGGAATCCGATTCTGGAAATTAGAATAGGTCCGTAATGTGAAATGTGACTTGTGTGAAAAATTTGAAATCATTCCGGATTGATTTGATGTGTTTCGGCACAAAATATAGAATTTGAAGTTTCAAAGTTCAATGATATCGAATTGAGGTGTGATTCATCGTTGCGATGTTGTTATGTGTGTTTTGAGGCCTCGAGTAGGTCCGTGTTATGTTATTGGACTTGTTGGTATATATGGACGGGGTGGCTAGGGTGAGTTTCGGATGGTTAACGGATCGATATTTGAATTTGGAAGACTGCTGGAACTGAAGCCTTCTGGTGTAATCGCACCTACGGAACAGTAGTCGCAGGTGCGAGCTCGCAAGTGCGAGTAGGGGTGCGCTGAAGCGAGGTGCGCAGGTGCGGAAGGAACATCGCAGGTGCAGAATCGCACCTGCGCTAGAAAGAACGCAGATGCGGAGATGGGCTAGCCTGGGCAGTGCTCGCAGGTGCGAAGAATTTGCCCGCATCTGCGAAGGGATGGCGCAGAAGCGGAAAAGGGGTGAGGAAGCCGGGCAGCGTAGGTGTGGAATTTTTATCCGCAGGTGCAGAGTCGCATCCGCGCTTGGCTCTTCGAAGAAGCGAGGGTCGCAGGTGTGACCCATTGTCCGTAGATGTGGAAAACGCTGGGGCAGAAGCTTAAATTCGGGGCTTCGTAAATTTCACCCATTTTCGGATTTTGGAGCTCGGTTTGGGTGATTTTGGAGAGGAATTGTTTCACACAACTTGGGTTAAGTGTTCTTGACTCCCTTGTAATTATATTTCATGAATTAATCTTCATTTGTGGTGTAAGATTATCGAATCTTCAAGAGAAATAGAAGGAAATTTCTATAATGTCAAAAAATGAATTTTTCGAGTTTGAATGCCGATTCGGAGTCGGATTTGAGTGAAATTAGTATAGTGGAACTTGTAATTGGATGGATTGCTGTATTGTGTAAGTTTCGTCGGATTTCGAGATGTGGGCCCCACGAGAGATTTTTGGGGCGAAATTTCGAATTTTTTGGAAAAGTATTAGTATTTTGATATGGAATTAATTCCTATAAATTGTGTGGACTGAATCAAATTAATTGTGACTAGATTCGATCCGTTCGGAAGTTGATACGCGCATAATGGGATTTCTGGAGCATTGTTTAGCTTGCTCGGCATTGGATTTAGCTTGTTCGAGGTAAGCAACTCTTCTAATCTTGGAGCTGAGGGTATGAACCCTTAATATATGTATTTATGTGGATTTTTGGGAGGTTACGCACATGCTAGGTGACAGACGTGTGGGCGTGCACTATAGAAATTGTGACATAATTGGTTCTGTGGAATTTTGTAGTTAAATAATCTTGGCATTTTCCATGCGGTTTTGCGTGTTAAAGAAATTGAGCTGAAAAGCATATTAACAATTATGTTGAGGATATGTGCCAGTATTTGGGACCCACATAGGTCATATTGCTATGAATTATTTATTTTAAATTGAAAATTAATACTCAGTCATATTCATTTCATTACATATTATAACTCAGTGTCTGTTGTTATTTATTGATACATCATATCATCATTTTTTGGCTATTCGCATGACATTGTGAGCCCATGAAAGAGAGACTGGAGAGATTGATGACTGAGGGAGGCGAAGGGCCTGATATAAACGTTATATGCTTTATTGCTCGTCACTACTGCTCAGCATTTATTTATTGTTGTTATTTACTGAGTTGGCGTACTCACATTACTCCCTGCACCTTGTGTGCAGCTCCATGTGTAGCTGAACATGGTAGCGGTTGTTGATTGTTTTGGTAGCATATTTTCTCGGGGATAGCAAGGTAGCTGCTTCGCGACAGCAGCCCCTGCTCTTCTCCCTCTTATCTTCCTCTAGTTGTATTTAGCTATTTTTCCAGGCTGAGTTAGCCTTGATATTGTTAGACAGATTGTAGTAGATGCTCATGATTAGTGACACCCCGATATCGGGCTTTTCTTTTCCGCACTTTTATTTTGATTTGAACTCCTTTACGAAGGTTTTTATGTTAAATAACATTGAAATTTTCTTTGAAATAAAAAATATTGATTTGGTTTGGAAATGAGTCGGCTGGCCTAGTTCCACGATAGGCGCCATCACGACAGGGGTTTGTTTAGGTCGTGACAGATTGGTATCAAAGCCTAGGTTACATAGGTTTCACGAGTCAGGAGCGGGTTTAGTAGATTCTTGCGGATCAGTACGGAGACGTCTGTACTTATCTTCGAGAGGCTGCGGAACCCTTAGGAAAATTTCACTTTCTTGTATTCTATCGTGCGAAATTGATTCAGCTTGAAACATAATTCTTTGGATTCCTTCCACGCATTCGTATGCGCACATGAGCTCTCGGTATCAGTTGTACATCGCTAGCTTGTGATTCTACGAATGATGTTTGAGATGTGTTATGTATTTTGGTAATGGGAAAGTCTGGAGGACTTGAGGTCAGGTTTAAACCGTAGTTTTGGCTCGGTAGTTTCAGTTGTAACCTATACATTTGGACTCATATGTCTTGTAATGCCCCTACGAGTGGAATTCGTGGCTCGATGAGCGGTGGAATGGCTTTGTGATGAGTATGATGTAACTGCGGGATGTGTTAAGATGATTTGAATGTGACGATAAGTGTTTCCTTGAAATGTAAAGGAAGGCCATTGGGCTCTTGATTTTCATTTTGATGTGACGTATGGTCCCGAGTGTGAATGTTTTGAAGGATCTTTCACGTTGTTAAATTTTGGGGAAATTTAAATTCTCATGTCTTGTTAATGCGTTTGGACTCAAGAAGAGTAAGTGATTGTGTAGTAATTGTGGTTGCAAATGGGTATTTCTGAAGTTGATGGCTCGAGAAAGATGATCTTCGAAGAGACTTAGAGTCGGTAACATTTTATTGGTTCAGGTGCGACAGAGATACATTTTGATTTGATGCAGCAGTTGGGTAGCAAAGTATGAGGGAAGACATGACGGGAAGTGTTTCGCGGTGGTTGAAGTACTAGCAAGTCAAGTAGAAGAAGTAGAGGTTGAGAAGTTTCTTAAAGGGGATGATTTAACCGAAGTAAGAGTGGTAGATTAGCATATGAATTCACTAGTAGGGTAGTCACGCACCTTGAGAAGTGTAGAATGGTTTGGAATCATGTTAGTATGTGAATCGGCCTGCACACTTTATTTGGAGTGATGGTTAGTGTACAAAGGAAAAAAATTTTGAATATGGCAGAAAGAAGTGTATTTGAAATGAATAGAGGCGTGAAGATCTGATTATCGTGTCAGGTGCAATATGACTTGAGTTCGGAAGGTATTGTTGACATACAATTTATGTTAATAAGGAAAGTGTAGACTTATACAAATGGTGGGCGAGCATGAACTCAGAGAATTTACGGATTTAGTGGTCGTTGCACTCAGTGTAGTGTCATTGGAAGACGTCGGTAAGGAATTTCACATATGGGTTATCTCCTGTGTGCAGCTAGCGGTGGCATGATGTTGATGAAGCGTTTGCGAGGAATATTACTTGCTACCCGGTAGGAGGTCGCTTATGTGATTTTGGCTGGAGATACAGAATGTTCATGAAAGGCTTAATAAAAGACTTCAAGAAGTCTGGTAGGTTAACGGTGCGAGACCTTGGTAATTGAGAAGGAGAAATCCTTACGGGTTCTAATTTTATATAATTGCAACTTAAGGATAAGTGGGGGGAGTCTGCTATCGACGAGTTGATTGCATGGTTATGGGTCGTATTAGTTTCGGTTTGAGGTATACCGGTGAATCAATTATGACTTGCAGAGGTCGAGATCGAGGATGACTCGGGTAAAGGAAGTTCTGGACACAAGTTGTATTACACTTTATGGTTATAGGAGGACCACAAAATAATTGAGTGGTTATTCACAGAGAATGTAGTGTACATGGAGCGGGAATTTGCTCGGTTGCGTAGGAGTGTGGGTTACTCTTTATTCCCTTGGGTGTTGGTGTGCTGATGGGGTATAGGTCGTTTCGGTCCGTTTGGTCGGTTAATTTGAGAATTTAGTAGAGTGGATGACTCTCGAGAATGGTTCTAATGGATTCCAGATTTATAAATATGGCTAGAAAACTGGGAGTTGCATTGGACGGTGTTGAACTCGTGACATCTTATATCATTGGGAATTATGCATTTCAGTATCAAGAAGGTGAAGGAAACAGTTTTAGGTTCACATAAAGTCTTTTCGGAATAAGCATTTTTGGTTGTGGAAACTTTGGGATACATAAAAAGGGAATTCGGCGGCTTATAAGCCTTAGGGCGGCGTGATTCTATGCTAGAGTTCGTGGGGTAAGTTTTAGTTAAGGATAGTAGTGTTCTAACAAGGAAAAAAGTAGCAATTTGAAGGCAATTTAGAAAGAACTTGGAGAAATAGGACATCTTGGTAGTAGGTTGGGTTAGCACAGTAATGGGTATGATCGGTTCGTTGGGTACTTCTGATGTGGCTAGTATCTACAGGTGTTTTATGGCAATGCTCTCGAATTTGGCAACCTGTATGGCTTGGTGGAGTTAGAGGAATTCAGTTCAGATAGCTTGGTTATGTGCAAATAGATTTCAAAGTGTTCATGATGGGTTCTACCATGGTTTGAACCGGATATTTTCTACCGATGTATGGAACGTGTTGTGTTATGATTTCCTCCTAGAAAGAAGCAAGAAAGAGGTTTCTGACTAATAAGGTATGTAATTTGCTAGTGACTCAGAGTTGATAATGGAATTCTTATGCTTGTCACATGATGGCATAATAGATGTGGTGTGTTGTGCGGGAATAGGATTTACATGTATAAGGTCACAGTTCAGTTTTGAAGGGAAGGACATAAATTTTTAAGCATCATGAACAGTTTCCGATGACTAGGTAAATGATATTACTATCTGGTATAGTTTGATGAGAGTGTACATTTCAGAAGGGGGCAGTGTGTTTTGATTTATGGGTACTTCGCTGGTATTGAGGCACTCTCCTGGTTGATCGACTGTTGATATTCAAATTTTTGCCAGGTGGCACGGAAGAATTGTTTTAAGTATTTCTCGTGGGATGATTGTGTATGAGAGAGGTGTTAGGTATTCGGGCAGTGGAGGTGGAATCAAATATGGTGATTCATGTGTTCTATGGAATTAGAGATTGGGAGTTCTCAGGAGCAGATTGTTTCATGGTTGTGGACTGTGAAGTTGTGGCCGGAGCTAGCCAGATGATAGAAGGTGTTATGATTTCGTCATTGTGGACTTTCGGAGGTTGTTTATCTATTGGTGGCTGACCATAGTTTATTTGGGGCCCATTGGTAGGCCTAATTAGGATGTGTATTCTACACCGAGCCAGATTGATTGGCTCCATACTGCTATTGTTGAAGGATGTGCTATTCGGTTGATGTGAAGCTTATTCATGTTCTAAAATGATCTGTGAGTTACTCTTCTATGCTACGAGGAGTTGTGATTCGTTGGTTATATGCACATATGGTGCGGTTCTATTGTGGCCTTATAGCGGAATTTGAGCGAGAATAGTATTGGATATTGCTTGGTTGATGATGTATTGGTTATGTTTTTTCGGGTTTTATATAGCATGGTGTCGTTTGCTTCTCTGTGGTTATGGTAATGCACTTTGGGTACTTGATGTCGAATTGCACATGGTTATTTATTTTAGTAGGGTGGCTTGAGGTGTTTCATATGGACCAGTATTTGGATAGGGTCGCGTATTACAGCAGAGTTATGTGGAAATATGATCCCTTGTGTAAGATTCGTGTGTTATGGTTCTGCGGTGTGTGATGGGTTCTTAGCATTGCATCGGGGTGGTACTCGTCGAGCTTGCGGAACGGTTCTCCTATTTGGGTCATTGTTACGATTGGGTATATTTGGAATGTTGCTATCTGGTGCATAGATTGCGCGGGTTATGGCTTTAGATTGTATTGATGTGTCATGTCACTAGAGTGGTCGTGTTGGATGAGACGTGGTCATTGGGCCTAGAATGGATGCTATCAAATTTGATTGTGAAATAATTTGGAGGATAATATCGGAAGTCGGCTTTGAAATTGGCTATAGTTCTTGTAGAAGGAACGAGAGCTCCATGACCTGTTGGTCTAATGAATGGTTATGAATTTGGTATGTTTCTTTCCTCATCAGCAGTGTACGAAGGTTTTAGAACGAGGTTTTATCTGATATGAGGTTTATTACCAGCACTGGATTGATTTGAGTCAGTACTGTGATTTGAAATCATTGCTTCGAGCATTCGAGCTATGCGGTATTTGAATTTGAGAATTTGAGTTATGGTTACGGCTTTTGGTACAACTTGTTCAGACTTATACGGTATGTAGATGCGAACTTCTAATCTTATAAGAAATTTTGGATGTCGGAAATTTGATTCGAAGGCTTGTGGGCTAGGTTGAATTGAGGCATTTTAGTTATGGTGTGCTATCGGACCTGTATGGGATAGGTTGACGTGGGCTCACCCCCGGGTATGTGCATGGGAAAGTTACACAGCCATTTCTTGGCTTTTGAAACAACTCTCGGCACGTTCGAGGACGAATGTATGTTTAAGTAGGGGAGGATGTAACGACCCGGCCTGTCGTTTCGAGAGTTATAGCCCCGTTTCCCCAATTTCTATTTCCTTTATGCTCTTAAGCTATATTGTGATATACCAGGTTAGTTGGTTCGGGCCTGGAGTGGTTTCAGAGTGGAATGAGACACTTAGTCTCTTATTTAGAACCTTAAGTTGGAAAAGTCAATCGGATGTTGACTTATGTGTAAACGATCTCGGATTTGAATTATGATGGTTCCGTTAGCTCCGTTAGGTCATTTTGGACTTAGGAGTGCGTCCGGAATGTGATTTGGAGGTCCGTGGTAGAATTAGGCTTGCATTGGCGAAATTTGGAAATTTAGAGATTTCGGTCGGCAGTGGAAAATTTGATATCGGGGTCAGAATGGAATTCCGGCAGTTAGAGTAGGTTCGTAGTGTCATTTTTGATGTGTGTACAAAATTTGAGGTCATTCGGACGTGGTTTGGTTGGTTTCGGCATCGGTTGCCGAATTTGGAAATTTAGAAATTCTTAGGCTTGAATCCGAGGGTAATTTGATGATTTGATGTTGTTTTGAGTGATTTGAGGGTTCGACTAAGTTGGTATGGTTAGACTCATGAGTGAATGGGATTTCTAGTTTTGTGCAATTTGTCGGATTTCGAGACGTGGGCCCGGTGGCCGAGTTTGAGCTAATTTCGGGTTTTGGTCTAATTTTGTAGCTTTTCTTGTGGCATTCATTCCATTAGCATATATCGATGATATTGTACTGATTGTGAATAGATTTGGTGCATCTGGAGGCCGAGTCCAGAGGCAAGAGCATTGCGGGGTAGAGCTTTGACCGGTTTGAGGTAAGTAACGATTCTAAATCTAGTCCTGAGGGTACGAAACCCCGGATTTTGTATCATTCTACCATTTTAGTGACGCACATGCTAGGTGACGGGCGTGTGGGCGTGTACTGTTAGGGATTGTGACTTGCCCCGTCCCGTAGCAATGTTGATACTATATGATACTTATATGTTTTAGAAAGAGTTTCTGTATATTGGGCTGAATGCCATGTTTGGGCCTTGTGTCAGTGTTGTTTGGACCCTTAGGGGCCTTTTCTTACTATCCTCTCACTGTTTTCGATTGAAATCTATACTCAGTCATGTTGATACTTGTTTACCGCATAACTCAGTTTTATGACTCTATTTTGATGCATATAAATGCTTTGGGCCGAATGCCCTGTTTTACTGAAATGCCCGAGTGGCTTGAGAGGTTTATGACTGAGTGAGGCCGAGAGCTTGATTTGTGAGGATATTTATAGGACCGGGCTGCACGCCGTAACATGTTGCATATTTATGGGATCGGGCTGCACGCTGCAGCATGTTTGATATCGGTCGAGGGCCTGATTGTGAGGTTGAGTGTGGATTGGGGCTGCCCGCCTGCAGCGTATTTATTATTATAGCACGTGAGTTATCCGTGCAGATTATAGCGCTTGGGCTGAAGGAGCCCCTCCGAAGTCTGTACACACCATCAGTGAGCGCAGGTACCTACTGAGTGCGAGTGCCGAGTGTCGAGTGTTGAGTGGCTAGGAGGCATGAGTGATTGTGAGGTATACCCGAGTGGCAAGAGTGATTATGAGGTATGCCCGAGTGGCACGAGTGACTGTGAGGTTTGCCCGAGGAGCTGTATATGAGTGATCTTTTGCCCGAGGGGCTGTTTATGATTTCTTCATTTTGCTCACCTTTGCATTTTTCCTCTGTTTGAAAGTTGTTGAAAAATATATCTTTAAATGATTTTTACTGGAACTGGGTTTAAACGAGATATTTTGATTCAAATCCTGATTTTAAAAGCATGTGGTATTTTACTGAGATTTCCTGATATAAACGTTATATGCTTTATTGCTCGTCACTACTGCTCAGTCTTTATTTATTGTTGTTATTTACTGAGTTGGCGTACTCACATTACTCCCTGCACCTTGTGTGCAGATCCATGTGTAGCTGGACACGGTAGCGGTTGTTGATTGTTTTGGTTGCATATTTTCTCGGGGATAGCAAGGTAGCTGCTTCGCGACCGCAGCCCCTGCTCTTCTCCCTCTTATCTTCCTCTAGTTGTATTTAGCTATTTTTCCAGGCTGAGTCTACCTTGATACTGTTAGACAGATTGTAGTAGATGTTCATGACTAGTTACACACCGATATCGGGCTTTTCTTTTCCGCACTTTTATTTTGATTTGAACTCCTTTACGAAGGTTTTTATGTTAAATAACATTGAAATTTTCTTTAAAATAAAAAATATCGGTTTGGTTTGGAAATGAGTCGGCTGGCCTAGTTCCACGATAGGCACCATCATGACAGGGGTTTGTTTGGGTCATGAGATAATATCTCAATTTTGAGGGTGTTTGGTGAAGATTGGACTTGATTTTGGCTGAATTTCAGATTGAAACTCGAAGAAAAAGAAGAAGAACAATTGACATATAATATACTTACGAAATTGTAGTAAAGTTGTATTATAATTGTATGTAAATTGTATTCTATTGTAGTTATATATGTTTTTTATTTGAATGTTGTATGAAAGTTGAAAAATAATTGTATAATATATGAATCGTTGTATAAAATTTGTATTTAAGTTATCAATACTATCTTTTTACATAACATTATTGATATGTATTAAAATTGTATTAAGAGGGTAAGTTTTGACTGGAAATTTAGAGAGGAAGAAGCACACACCACATATAAAATATATACAAATCAGATACAAAATATACAAAAAAAATATTATAAGAAATGATATATACGAGATACTCTAATAGTTGAAAAATAAAATATGATATACCTGATTGAAATATTTGTCATCATCAGATAGAGCTCGATCATCGACTCTCGATCCATCCTGGTTAGCGGAACTTGACTTGTTTTCTCGAGCTTTCTTACGATTTGCGTTCACCTCGAGGGAAAGTTTGATCCTCTTTTTATGGTGTTTCCCATCTTTATTTTTAAAATTTTTTGGCTCGTGTGAGGATATTTATCTTATTATTTTCTTCTGGTAAATCTCTTGTTGAACCTTTTATAAATTTGATTGAGATGTTTAGCTGCATTTTGCTCCATGTGCCAGATGCATAACCTATGATAAACTTCAGGTATGACAAATGAGATGGCCTTACTCATAGCAGCATCTTGATCTGTAAAAACTGTTTTTGGCTTTTTTCCAGACATCGCTCCAAGAAATGTTTCAAATAACCACAGAAAGGAATCTGAAGTCTCATCATACATTAAAGCGCCTCCGAAAACAATCATCTTTCTATGGTTGTTCAATCTAACGAAACTAACCAAAGGTCTGTGCTATCTATTCGTCCGGTAAGTGGTATCGAATGAGATCACATCTCCAAAAGAATCATAGTTGTGATGACCTGATATGTTATTTTTTAAATTTTAACTTTCATTTACGTATTTCGAGACCTCGAATATCTCCATTCAGCCGTTCTAGATTTGCGTCCATAATCCGTATCTTTTTTCGAAAACTTTTATGTGAAAAACCAAAGAAAATATGAAACATTGCCTTTAAAACTCATTTGAGTTGACTTCGGTCAATGTTTTGAGCAAACAGATTCGGATCAGTATTTTGACGATTCTGGTGGGTCCGTATTGTGATTTGGGACTTAGCGTATGCCCGAAATAAAATTTGGAAGTCCCTAGCTGGAATTATCGCCATTTGACGGAAACTAGAAATTTAAAGGTTTAAAGGATTCTTAAATTTGGCCATAATTCGATTTTTGTTGATACCGGGTCTCGATTTGGATTCCTAGAGTTCGATCAGCTTCGTAACAATATTTATGACTTATGTACAAAATTTGAAGTTATTCCAAGGTGCGTAGGCACGTTTTCCGTTAGTTTTTGAAAAACTAAATAAATTAAAAAGTTTGATTTTATAAAGCTTGAATTTCTAAAGTTTGACCGGAGTTTGAATTTTGAGCAAATGACTTCGGAATGAATTTTTGATGATGTCAATAGATTCGTATGGTGATTTTGGACTTAGGAGTGTGTCCGTATCGTGATGCACGGACGGAAACACCCTTCGTGCATTTACATCTTTCTCACCGTGCATACATATAACATTACCAACTAGGTGGGAGAAATACCAATAACAATAAAAGAAATAAAGTGGAGGCACACAGGAAGAAACAACAACTACAAGTCACATAGGAAGCATAGTTGCACAATAACATCTCAAGATAAAGGCATGAATATATACACAACAAAACGATATCACAATATAATGTATGTCCCCTATCCTCGCCTGCATGGAAACACCCTTTGTGCCATGAATATATGATAATATAAAAATAATTTCACAGCATCACCCTTCGTGCTTTTACTTTCATCTTCACATAATAATATAAATGAAATAGCACGGCATCACCCTTCATGCTTTACACTTTCAAATAGCACGGCCTCACCCTTCGTGCTTTACACTCTCAAATGGCATGACATCACCCTTCGTGATTTACACTCTCAAATGGTACGACATCACCCTTCGTGCTTTACATTCTTCCTTACCAAGCACATGTACATTATTAACAAGCAAGGTATGAAGCATAAATAATATCAAGGAGAGTGTTTAAACTACAACACAATACAATGATTCATATCACAATTTTCCACTCACCACAACCAATTTCCAAATAGGTAACAGAATCAATAAATTTCTCAACAAATAGCCCAAGACTCCACACAATGTATAATAAACCTCAAAAACATCAACAGAGGTAACAAATAATCAGTATAGGGTAACACCTTCATTAATCCAAATTCTTGATAATTATATTAACTCCTCAATTTAAACTTATTTAATAAATAGTTGCAGATAAGGATTACATCATGAATTTAATTCCAAGAAAAATATCAAATCAACAAACACACGGAATTCACATAAAATCCAAGTGACAATAACACCAAATTATTATATAAAATACAAACTTGACAAATAAGGAACGAGGCGTAATAATTCAAGTATTTACTAATGCCAACAATTATCTAATTTAATACATAAGAATGCCCAAAACTTTAAACCAATAAAATTTTCACATATAAGCCCGAGTACGTACTCGTCACCTCACGTACACGGATTTTTATATTTCACAAATGGCACATAAGACTCGATGCCTAAGGGGTAATTCTCCCACTCGAGGTTAAGCAAGACACTTACTTTATTGAAGTTATGCCGATATTCCAAAATCGCCTTCTTGCTTGAATTTGACCTCCGGACAGCTCAAATCTATCCATATTAATTGTACAACTTCATTAAAATTCATCGAAAATAATTTCGGATAATAAAACACCAACTTAAAATTTTATTCTAAAAAAGTCAGCGCGGGGACCGCCCCTCGAAACCCGACAAATATTTTACGAAATCCGAAAATCCATTCCGATACGAGTTCAACCATACCAAAATTATCAAATTTCGATAACGGATCGCCCTTCAAATCTTATATTAAAGTCTAGAGGATTTCTATCATTTTCAACTCAATTCACTAATTTAGTGATAAAAACAACAATAGATTCATGTAATTTAACCAAAATCAAGTTAGGAATTCTTACCCCAATGTTTTTCTTGAAAAACTCTCCAAACATCGCCTCGCCCGAGCTTCCTTGGTCCAAAAATGGAAGAATGAGACAACTTTGGACTTTATTCCGCTGCCCAGAGAATTGTTCTTCGCGTTGGCGACCCTTCCCTCGCGTTCGCGATGAACAAATTCTCCAACAGCCATTTTCAAACACTTCTAAGACAGCCTCTAGTATAATGGTCATAACTCTTTGTACAAAGCTCCAAAGGATAAATGGATTAAAGTTCTAAAACCTAGACTCAAAGGACTATAACTTTCATTTGTTTCTAATCTCCTCATTCTTTATATATTGCGAGATATAAGCTTCCAAAATTAGCCATATACAACAAAGATTTCTAAACTCTTCTCCGACAGCCTGTAGTATATCCACTATACCTTTTTGTACACAACTCCAAATGACAAATGCTTTATCTTTCGGAAAATTAGACACAAAGGGATACAACTTGTATTTTTAAATCATCTCCAAATTCCTTATAGATTGCGAGATATGAGCCTCCAAAGTCATACCGTTGCAACAAAGATTTCCTTCTTCGCGAACGCGAGAGTCTCTTCGTGAATGCGAAGAACAAAATCCCAGAAACCAAATCCTTCTTCTTTCGCGAGAGTTTCTTCGCGAACACGAAGAACAAAATCCCAGAAGCCAAATCCTTCTTCGCGAACGCGAGAGTCTCTTCGTGAATGCGAAGAACAAAATCCCAGAAACCAAATCCTTCTTCTTTCGCGAGAGTTTCTTCGCGAACACGAAGAACAAAATCCCAGAAGCCAAATCCTTCTTCGCGAACGCGAGAGTCTCTTCGTGAATGCGAAGAACAAAATCCCAGAAACCAAATCCTTCTTCTTTCGCGAGAGTTTCTTCGCGAACACGAAGAACAAAATCCCAGAAGCCAAATCCTTCTTCGCGAACGCGAGAGTCTCTTCGTGAATGCGAAGAACAAAATCCCAGAAACCAAATCCTTCTTCTTTCGCGAGAGTTTCTTCGCGAACACGAAGAACAAAATCCCAGAAGCCAAATCCTTCTTCGCGAACGCGAGAGTCTCTTCGTGAATGCGAAGAACAAAATCCCAGAAACCAAATCCTTCTTCTTTCGCGAGAGTTTCTTCGCGAACACGAAGAACAAAATCCCAGAAGCCAAATCCTTCTTCGCGAACGCGAGAGGCTCCTCGCGAACACGAAGAACAACATCAGATAT
>AWOL01S0029733.1:32927-46569 GCA_000715115.1 Nicotiana otophora
TCCTTGGTCCAAAAATGGAAGAATGAGACAACTTTGGACTTTATTCCGCTGCCCAGAGAATTGTTCTTCGCGTTGGCGACCCTTCCCTCGCGTTCGCGATGAACAAATTCTCCAACAGCCATTTTCAAACACTTCTAAGACAGCCTCTAGTATAATGGTCATAACTCTTTGTACAAAGCTCCAAAGGATAAATGGATTAAAGTTCTAAAACCTAGACTCAAAGGACTATAACTTTCATTTGTTTCTAATCTCCTCATTCTTTATATATTGCGAGATATAAGCTTCCAAAATTAGCCATATACAACAAAGATTTCTAAACTCTTCTCCGACAGCCTGTAGTATATCCACTATACCTTTTTGTACACAACTCCAAATGACAAATGCTTTATCTTTCGGAAAATTAGACACAAAGGGATACAACTTGTATTTTTAAATCATCTCCAAATTCCTTATAGATTGCGAGATATGAGCCTCCAAAGTCATACCGTTGCAACAAAGATTTCCTTCTTCGCGAACGCGAGAGTCTCTTCGTGAATGCGAAGAACAAAATCCCAGAAACCAAATCCTTCTTCTTTCGCGAGAGTTTCTTCGCGAACACGAAGAACAAAATCCCAGAAGCCAAATCCTTCTTCGCGAACGCGAGAGGCTCCTCGCGAACACGAAGAACAACATCAGATATTAGAAAATCAGTATCCAAAGTAGCCCAAAATGATCCGAAACACACCCGAGGCCCCCGGGACCCCAACCATATATACCAATAAGTTCTAAAACATCATACAAACATAGTCGAGACCTCAAACCATATCAAACTTTGCTAAAAACACGATTCACACCCCAATTCAAGCCTAATGAAACTAAGAAATTTCAACTTCTACATTCGATCCCGAAACCTATCAAATGAAGTCTGATTGACCTCACATTTTGCATACAAGTCATAAATGGCATAACGGAGCTATTCTAATTTCAAGAATCAGATTTCGATGCCGATATCAAAAAGTCATCTCCCCGGTCAAACTTCCAAACTTAACTTCCTATTTTCTTCATTTCAAGCCTAATCAATTACGAACTTTCAAATAAATATCCGGACACACTCCTAAGTACAAAATCACCATACGAATCTATTGACATCATCAAAAATCCATTCCGGAGTCGTTTGCTCAAAATTCAAACTCCGGCCAAACTTTAGAAATTCAAGCTTTATAAAATCAAACCTTTTATTTTATTTAGTTTTTTCAAAAACTAATGGAAAAACATGCCTACGCACCTCGGAATAACTTCAAATTTTGTACCTAAGTCATAAATATTGTTACGAAGCTGATCGAACTCACGGAATCCAAATCGGGACTTGGTATCAAGAAACATCTAATTATGGCCAAATTTAAGAATCATTTAAACCTTTAAATTTCTGGTTTCCGTCAAATAGTGATACATCCAGCTAGGCACTTCCAAATTTAATTTCGGGTATATGCCCAAGTCTCAAATCACGATACAGACCCACCGGAACTGTCAAAATATTGATACGAATATGTTTGCTCAAAACATTAACCGAAGTCAACTCAAATGAGTTTTAAAGGTAAAATTTCATATTTTCTTTAGTTTTGCACATAAAATTTTCCTGAAAAGATACGGATTGCACCCGCAAATCGAGGAAGGTTTAATGGAGATATTCGAGCTCGGAATACATAAATAAAAGTTAAAATTTAAAAAATGACATATCGGGACATCACAATGGTCTATTATCATCTTTGAATCTGCCCAAAATATATTTGTGATCATATTATCAACATCCAACTGTACCGCAAAAACGAAAGATGGATCTTCAATTCTCTTCTTCTCAAAATACTCTAACAGTACTCCTGGACGAAATAAGAAAAAAAAGTTACATTATACTTTATTATTTTCTAATATTAGAAAATTACATTAAGAAGTCTAATAAAAATAAGAAATGATAATATATTTCTTATAGACATTGTATGTAAGTTTATTTACCTGCTTCCCCTCGTCTCATAGCCTTTTGTCGTTTTGTTCGAAGGTAGTTCTTCTGATCTAACTTGGTATAACCCAAATTTACTCGACCTCCAGCTTGAAGACTCGTAAAATCAAATGTTGTTTTAGAAAATAATCCAGCATCCTCTACTAAATTTATTTCATGAGTCTGAACTTCGTTTATCCTTCGGTGAGATGGCAACATATGAACCATTGTCGGTGGAACAAGTGCGTAATTATGTTTCAATTCAACTTTAGTAATAAGGTACTTTCCCATTGAGTGACGGGTAACAATAATATGAGCTTGATATCTTGTTCGAGTTTCTCTTCGTAATTTTGTAACTTGATCTTTTCATTTATCATCTCTACCAAAACCCTCCTTGAAACATGTAATCTTCCGTGATGTTACATAACCTAAGTTTTTGTTTGTATTGATGTATTCTTTGCGAACACTAAAACCAACTCTTCTTGCATACTCATTATAATAATTAAGTGCATCCTCGTCACTAACAAACTCAAGGCCAAGTTTCGGTTTATAATCTACTAGCCCTTGAGAGTTACTTTGTAAAACTTCTTCAGGAGTATTTTCGTACATTTGTTTTTCCAAATTCTCAACTATACTAAAAAAAAATCAAACTTAAATTACTATGGAGTTCTGAACAGTGATTCAAACGTAAAACAATATACAAAATTATTAACATTATCATAAATTAAATAATCATAATGAAACTTTTTTGTATTTGCAGATTGTCAAATGAGGCATATGAATGAAAACATATAATATTAGATCAGACAAATATTAATTAATCAAACATAAAATACACAATTAAATTTAACAAGACCAAACAATAACTAATAATATAAGAAAAGGTAGAAAATAAAACTTTGTATTTCAAGAGATTCATTGTTTGTTGTTGACGATAGCAACAACGAAACCTTTGGGTTTCTTAGGAAAAGAAATAAGATGAGATACTTGTAAAATATGAATACATATCTTTTAATGATATGTATGATCTTTCCAAAGGAGAAAAGGTTCTTTTGGCTAGTAAAAAAATCGGGTAGATGATTCCCGCCATCTTTAATTGCCTTTTCTTGATAAAATTCAGTTGTAGATTTATTTTGCTAAAAGTAAGAGACATATTATAATGTATTAAAAGGAAAACAAAAGGTGAGAAACTTGGGTTAGTTCTTAACGGTGGAGTTAGGAAACCTTTAATCATTTTAGTTCTTTTTTTATTAGTATAAGAGTTAAATGGATCTCATCCATTAATCATTTTATGATTCACATGGCATGAATCTACATGGTTATGGAATATTACTTGAGGTAATAATACTTGACTGGATCTTTTTTCAATAGCTGTCAATGGTGGAGAATCAAACACCTTTGAAAAAATTTAATTGACGATTTTAATTTGAACACCAACTGTGCAACATAAAAGAAAATTGCTAAGTTAAAACTCCATAATCAAACAATTAAAATCCATTATTGAATTCCCCTAAGAAAAAAATGATAAAGGGGATGGAGAGAGAGAGAGAGAGAGAGAGAGAGAGAGAGAGAGATAAGAAGAAGAAGAACAACAACAAAAGATCGAATGAAGAAAAATCGGGCAAAAGAAAGAACATGGAGAGAGAGAACGAAATATTGGATACACTATAACTGATATTCCCTATTCAGTTTCTAAAATTAAGGGATACTGTAATGACCCAGCCGGTCGTTTTGAGAATTAGAGCCCTGATCCCCTAATATCTGCTTTCCCCACATTTATTTTTGCTTTTGGGATTTGCCGGAGTGATTAGTTATGGAATTCGGGGAGTTTTGGGATACTTAGTCCCTAGTTGTGAGTTTAAGCCTTAGAAATTAGACCGTAGTCAGAACTGTGTGAAGATGGATCCGGAATAGAATTTTGTCGACTTTGTTAGTTCTGTTGAGTGATTTTGAGGTTACGATCGCGTCCGGAATGTGTTTTGGAGGTCCGTAGTAGATTTAGGCTTGAATTGGCGAAAGTTAGATTTTCGGCGATTTCGGCCGATACTGGAATTTTTGATATCGAGCTCGGAATAGATTTTCGAAAGTGGCTGTAGGTTTGTAGTATTATTTTTGACATGTGTGTAAAATTTGAGGTCATTCGAACTAGATTTGATGTGGTTCGGCATCGTTTGTAGAATTTGAAAAATTCTAAGTTCTTAGGCTTAAATCTGTGCTTAATTCATATATTTGGTGTTGTTCGATGTAGTTTGAAGGATCGACTAAGTTTCAATGATGTTTTAGGAAGGGTTCGTAGGTTTGGTTGAGGTTTCGGGGGCCTCGGGAGTGTTTCAGATGCTTAACGGAAGGAAATTAGACTTAGAAAACAAATCTGGTGCATTGCTGCTTCTGGTGTTTCGCACCTACGGAGGGGAGGTCCGTAGGTGCGGACTCGTAGGTGCGCATGGGAAGCTTGCAGATGCGGAAATGGGCTTGTCAAGCTGGGCTCGCAGGTGCAGTTGGTTGTCCGCATAAGCGGAACTGCAGATGCGGCCCAGGGGTCGCAGGTGCAGACCAAGCCCAAGTAAGTCGACTTCGCACCTGTGATGGGTTTATCTGCAGGTGCGGTCCTAGGTCCGCAGGTGCGGAAAATTGCTGGGTTGAAGAGGCAAATTCAAGGGTTCATTCGTCAGTTTTCACCAATTGGAATTTTAGCTCGGGAGAAGGCGATTTTGCAAGGGTTTTGAAGAGGAAATCAGTGGGTAACAATTCTTAACTCTAATTCGTGTATATTTCATTAATCTATAGCAATTTTCCTCATTTAATCAAGGGATTTGAGTGAAAGAGTGTGAATTTGGGGGAAAAAGTTCCCCAATTGAATTTTTGGGCTTTGATCGAATTCTAGGTGTCGGGATTTGATAATTTTTGGACGAGTGAACTCGTGAGTGAATGGGTGTTCATAATATTTTATTTTTACCAGATTCCGAGACATGGGCCCGTGTTACAACCCATGTTTTCGTACGTACGAGTCGTCATAAGTCAATTGATGTAAGCTCAGAAATGAAATCATATTTGAAAAGTTTGCAAAGTAAGTTAATCATATTACCTCGGAGGTTACAAATATTGAAGATCATGAACAACAAGTACAAAGATGGTTGGAAGTTTCAGAAGCTAAAGGAATTGAAAACAAATAATGTTTCGTCGAAAGTCGACAAATTGGGAATGTTATAACATGTACTTTTGGAGTGAGACCAGGGTGTTTAAATTGATAAGTAGGTTATGTTATGATTTATATTAGTCGTATGACATCCGTGTGTTATGTTTTGAAGTCAAGCGAGTTGTGAAACAAAAGTCGATGAAAGTCATCACAAGTTACATTCATAAGTTTTACTGAAACTTTGGGTCAAATGTAACTGCGATTTTCTCCCAATATACTTAGAGTTATGGGGTGTTCCACCTATCAAATTAAAGATCTATGAGTCTATTTTCCAACGCATTAAACCGTTTGTCAATACGACATCGGAGTAGAGAGATATGGTCATGTTTGCGATACTGCGCAAGCTGCTAGGTGGCAAGTAGGTGTGTCACCTACTTGCTTAAATGAAAGCCCAAAGATGGGCCATTTCGGGTCGTCCAAAGAGGCCTTTTAAGGGCCTATTTTCTTCCTATATTAGACTTAAAATAGAGCATAATAACCAGACATAAGCTCTGCAAAGAATCCTCCCAAAAATTTCCCACAAACCCTAATTGATTTTCTCTCCCTTTCAAGTTCTAATTGGAGGTAAAACCTAGAGTTTGAAGAACCAAGATAGGAGCTGAGTTATCCAACAAATAAGGTGAGTTTACTGCTCTCTTTCATCCATTTTGTCTGCTGTAAATTCATGCTAAGTCGTTCTATACTTGTAAGAACTCACGGGACGGTGATCGGAAGCCGTGAGTTCGAGTTATTCACTTGTAGCGGACTGTTTTGTGGACTGTTTTGTTGTGCTGTTGGAAAGCATCTTTTACTACTGTTTTGTGAGAGTTTTGGAGGAGGAAGGGTGTGGAGAAACACCACATAAATGCAGGATGTTGGGCTGGTCGTTCATCATAACATTTCCGGGTCGTTTGACACTACCACGGTGGTCGTTTTGTGTATGAAGAGATTGGGGTGTGTTGGGCTGTTTTGTAGTATTTGATGGTGTATATAGGACTGGAAAATGATGTATATATGTTGTTATTGTTCTGTTCTTGTATTGTTGGTGTTATCTTGAATTTGGAGGAAGTAAGAATTATAGGGGAGATGCTGCCCGTTTTAATACAAAATAAGCTTGTCGTTCGTTGTGCGTTAGTTGTACCTTTCGTAACTTAATGATAGTATTATTATCGTTGTTGTAGATTAAGGTGAGAAGAGGTGAGTTCAAGTTGGTGATTGGAAATATTGTGATAAGGTATGTTAAGGCTAAACCTTTCTTCATTTTGGCATGATCCCGTAACTACATGAGTTTGATAACGAGGCATAAAGAGAAGTTCGTATTCCTGAATTTATTCACATTATCCTAGTCTCAGAAGTTACAGTATTCTCCCTTATCGGGACTTCATATTCAGTTTAGTATTGTCTTATTTCATCTAAGAGAGCAGAGTGTATATATATATATACAGTGTTACAGTATTTTTACCACCATCGAGCTATAATCGATGGGCAGGCCCCTATTGGGCAACCACTGATCAGATGGTAAGTATATACCGAGCCTACTGTGGCCGAGCGCCTATGAGCGAGCCCAGAATGGCCGAGATACAGAGCCTAGTATGGCCGAGCGCCTATGAGCGAGCCTACTACGGCAGAGCAGTTACACATACCGAGCCTTATAGGGCCGGACAACTTTTTTACATACTATATGGAGAGAGTTGAGTCAGTATCAGCAGGTAAGCATATCTTCAGATTATTTTTGACTCCCAGTTACATTTCGTTATTATATCATCAATTCAGTTTCAGCTTTCAGTTATTTTGTTGCCTTACATACTCAGTACATTATTTGTACTGACGTCCCTTTGTTGGGGACGCTGCATTTCATGCCTGCAGGTCCTGATAGACAGCTGGATAGACCTTCCCAGTAGACAGAGCCAAATATCAGCTTGGTTGGTAAGCTCCACTTCCCCGGAGTTACCAGGTCTAGACCTTGGAGTCCGTTTTATATATACAGGTTTGATGGGTAGGTCGAGGCCCTGTCCCGACCATGATATAGTTCAACTATCTCTAGAGGCTTGTAGACAAGTCCTGTATAGTTTGTATAACAGTAGATGTTCACGGCAGCCTCGTCAGTCTGAACATTTATATATATATATGAGTGTTTGGGTATGTTTACCCCTTAGATGGGACCGACGATATTTTCAGATGATTCAGAATATGGTCTCATCGGCGTAGGTTAAGGGTTATTCCTCTAGCGTTCACAGTTATAGAGTGGTACGCTCGGGCCGAGTATGGTACCGGGTGCCGGCCACGTCCCTTCAGGTTGGGGCGTGACAGCCCGGGAGAGACGTTTTGGGCGTTTTTCCTAATTTCACGCTTTATCTTCGAATTAATTAGTTAATTTAGTTACTTGTAGTTATATTTACATTATGTAATTAATTTGAATAGATTCGGGTCATTTGGAGTCGGATACTCGTGGCAAGAACATGATATCAAGTTGATTTGAGCGGTCGAGGTAAGTAGCTTGCCTAACCTTGTGTTGGGAAACTTCCCCTTAGAATATTTGATATTAATTGATGTGTGGGCACCGTGTACGTGAGGTGACGACTACGTACACGGACATTTATTACAAAAAAAACATTTGTTTTCCTTTCTAAGTCATAAAATTGTTTTCCCTTATTAAATTGCACTAATACGTTTAAATTGTTTAGTTTGGATTAGGGAAGCATGCTTACGTGTTTTAACTGCCTATTTGCCATTTTGTGCGCCATGCTTAGTTACACCCCTATTTTCCTTATCTATATTAGTCTAAATTGTATAACTCGATGACATACATGTCATATTATCTTGCGTTGTATATTTAAATTGGGACTACAGACGTATTCCGAGAGATCCCCCTGTCTTGCATATTTAAATTGAGACTACGGATGTATTCCGGGAAATCCCCCTGCGTTGCATATTTATTTTAGGACTACGGACATATTCCGGGAGATCCCCCTGTACTACATAATTATTCGGAACTTCGAGACGGTATCCCGGGAGATTCTCCATTGTGTTTACCTTGTTCTGTGCCGAGGGCTCCCTTAACTGTTAAAGTTTCGAGAATTTCTTTAACTGTGTTACCGTAAACTTTACTTATATCTTTTACTGTTTAATTTATTATATTTACTCCGGTAGGGCCTTGACCTTACCTCGTCACTACTCGACCGAGGTTAGGCTTGGCACTTACTGGGTACCATTGTGGAGTACTCATGCCCTTTCCTGGACATGTTTTCGTGTGCAGATCCAGGTACGAGCTATCATCCTCGGGGTTAGTGCGTGCTGCTGATTCTAGGAGACTTCAAGGTATTTATGCTTGCGTCCGCAGATCCTCGGAGTCCCCTTCTACTCCCTCACCTAGAGACTTTCTTTATTATCTTCAGACTTTTCTATAGAGCTACATAGATTATAGCAGCTTGTGAGTTAGTGACATTTCGGGTCTTGGGAAATTATTTTGTATATGCCGAGTGGTACTACTTTTGGTTATTCACAATATGCTGTTTATCTTTAAAATGTTGTGTTTTCTTTATATTTTCCGTAATATTAGGCTTACATAGTCGTAAAGACTAGGTGTCGTCATGACACCTTACGGAGGGTTAATTTAGGTCGTGACAAGTTGGTATCAGAGCACTAGGTTCATAGGAGTCGCAAGTCACAAGCCGATTTATTAGAGTCTCGTGAATCGGTGCGAAGACGTCTGTACTTATCTTCGGGAGGCTATGTAACTGCTAAGAACAATCATATTTCTTTGATTTCCTTATCGTGCGAGTTATTGACATCAAAAATTCAAAATTCTATTCTATTCTTTCTCACAAATGGTGAAGACCCGTACTGGGAGGACCGACGATCAGGCACCCGAGCCCCCTGCCAGAGCCTGCCAGAGGCCGGGGTCGTGGTAGAGGACGACCACGCGGTGCAGCCCGAGCACCTGCGAGAGCTACGTCAGAGGAGCCCCCGACAGCTCCAGCTGGAGGGCCAGCACCGGAGATCCCTATTGCTACTCCAGCCCTCGGGGAGACTTTAGCTCAGTTCATAAGCATGTTCAGCACTCTGGCTCAGGCTGGACTATTTCTGATAGCTCCCTCTATATCTCAGGTGGGGGAAGGGGCACAGACTCCCGCAGCCCGCACTCCTGAGCAGAGGGTCCAGGTTGATCAGGCCCCAGAGTATATTCCTATGCCCCTAGTGGCTCCGATTCAGCATGAGACCAGGGTAGCTGCTTCGAGGTAGAGCAGCTTAGACTTGAGAGGTACAAGAAGTACCACCCACCTACTTTCAGCAGACTAGCTTCAGATGATACTCTCGGCTTTCTTGAGAAGTGTCATCGTATTTTCCGAAGTATGGGCATTGTGGAGATGAGTGGGGTTTCTTTCACCACTTTCCAGCTGAGGGGAGCGGCATATCAGTGGTGGCGTACCTATGAGCTGAGTATTCCGGACGAGGTAGACTCACTCACTTGGACTCAGTTTTCAGAGATGTTCTAGCGTGAGTATGTTCCTCAGAGCCTCAGGGATTCTTAGCGCACAGAGTTTGAGCAGTTGCGTCAGGGTACTATGACTGTGTCGGAGTATGCAGTTCATTTCAGTGAGTTAGCTCGCCATGCACCTGCTCTGGTTGCTACAGTCAGAGAGAGGGTTCGTCGTTTCATTGAGGAACTCCACCCCAGTATTTGGACCAGTATGTCCAGGGAGTTGGAGATGGACATCACTTATCAACAGGCAGTAAACATTGCCAGGAGAGTGGAGGGCATGTTCGCCCGGGACAGAGAGGAGAGAGAGGCCAAGAGGTCTCGAGAGACTGGTCATTATTCAGGAGCTCGTGCACCAATAGCACGCTATGGTAGGGGTTTTGTGAATCGCGCTGTTTATTCAGCTCTTCCAGCAGCCAGCGGTGTTCCAACTCCTCCTAGACCTCAGGAGCCCTATTATGCACCGCCAGTATCCAGTATGCCTCTTACTCGAGATGCTATTACCGGCCAGTCCAGCAGGCCAGGCCCGAGATTGTCTCAGCCGCCGCATCCTCCGAGGGGTTGTTTTGAGTGTGATGACACTCGTCACATGGTTAGGGATTTCCCCAGATCCAGGAGGGGTGCACCTCCACAGACTTATCAGCCTCCACGTGCTCCACCGAGTCCTCCAGCCATCCTTCCAGCCCCAGCTGCCACTCCACCTTCTCAGGCAGCTCAAGGCGAAGGTCGGGGAGGTAGAGGTCGCCCAAGAGGGGGAGGCCAGGCCAGGTACTATACCCTCCCATCCTGTTTAGAGGCCGTCGCTTCAGATTCAGTCATAACAGGTATCGTCCCTGTCTGTCATAGGGATGCATCAGTATTATTTGACCCAGGCTCTACGTATTTATATGTGTCTTCTTCTTTGAGTTCCCCTGTTTATGTATCTACTCTTGTGGGAGATTCTCTCATTGTGGACCGCATATATCGGCCGTTTTTTATTACTCTTAGTGGTTTTAAGACCAGAGCCGATTTGTTATTACTCAGTATGGTAGATTTTGATTATCTTGGGCATGGACTGGTTGTCTCCCCATTATGCTATTCTTGATTGTCACAATAAGACCGTGACGCTGGCTATGCCAGGCTTGCCGAGATTAGAGTGGAGAGGTACCTTAGGGTATACTCCCCGCAGGGTCATTTCATTTCTTAAGGCTCAGCGAATGGTTGAGAAGGGGTATGATGCGTATTTGGCCTATGTGAGAGATGTCAGTGTTGATACCCCTATAGTTGAGTCAGTCCCAGTAGTGAGGGACTCCCTGATATGTTTCCAGCTAATCTTCTGGGTATGCCGCCCGATAGCGATATATGCTCTGTATCCTCTAACTGGATCTCCACATCCTCTGACTGGGGAACTACGGGGTTGCTGAGCATCTGAATCAGCTCCGCAGCAGTGTGTGCAGTGGTAGCCGGCTCCCCAGACTGGCCGGTTGATGCATCTGATGCCTTAGGCACTGCTGCATGTGCTGCTGGGACTATCTCCTCCATGAGCAGGTCTAGTGGAATATCACCAGCAGAAGCAATCTTCTCTATCTCATTGCTCAACTTCTCCACCGACTCCTTAGATGCCCGAGTCTTACGCATCTTCTTCACCTGCTTCCCCAAATCCTTGATAATCCTCCCATGTGTATCAAGAGTCTCCCGGATCTTCTTTTGGTCATCCAGAATCTTCTTCTGGTTGTCCAGAATCTTCTTCAAAGAATCCTCCACTGATGGAGGTATCTGAAGCTCTGATGGGTCTGAAGACTGTGCTGCCACTGCATTGGATATGGCAGTCAGCTTTGTGGTAGCTGCCTGCATCCAGTTGTTGAGACTGGATAATGTCTATGAAACCCACAGTGGATTCTAAGGGTAGGTAGAAGATATGGGCACTGACAGTGGCACTGAGAGGGAAGGTCCGGAGGAAGGAGAAGGCACGACAGCTTCTCCGGCAGAAGCACCGGCTGCTGTGGAGGGCTCATCAACTGACTCAATGGCCACTACTCTTGGCTCTTTAGACTGGACAGTGGAGGTAGTGGCTTTACCCTTGAATTTAGGGTTGTTCTCTCCCTGTAGGTGGTACGATGAGAAAGGCTTTTTAGCCTTCACTTCCACATCAAAATGTCTCGGCTCTACCCCTTGGTCTTGGAAATACTCTGTGAGGAAGTTGGGGTAGGGATACGATCTTTCTTCTTTCTGGACAGCATTGGAGATGTTGTAGGACATCAAGTTTCCTACATTAATAGGATAGTCTGCCATGATGGAAGCTACCAATACTGCCCGGGGGAGTGGAAGGACATTCTCATGCTGGCACGGGTCAAGACGGCTGCACACGAATATTGCCCACCCTTTTGCTTCAAAGTTAAGGGTGGCTCTGACAATTTGAACCCCTGCTATGATCCATGCTGGTGTTGTCCCCGAAATAGCAAGTATCTCAGCTAGCCATGGGCGAACTGCATCACCCAAGGCTAGCTTCTCCAGGTATTGCACTACCTCGACATCCTTAAACCCTACATATGTGTTCAGTGTGTGGCCATCAAACCGGATTTTCAAGTTCCGGACCTTCGTCACCTTTGTACCCTTTTTGATGTGGGAAACATTGGCATAAAATTCCTTGACAAGGTATTCATTTGCATCATGCATTCGGCAACTGAACCATTTCCATATTTTTCTCTCCGTAAATTGCTTTAGGACATTCGGATAGTGCTGGCTTAGGTCTTTGGTTATGAATTGTCGCTCAAGAGTGAGCGACCTTTGGAGCTACCATTCCCGAAATTTTCCATATGCCTTCTTACTGACAAATCTATCAGCCCACACCTCCGGCTTCCTTGATCTAGCCAGGCCTCCCACAATTGTGTCACCCCCTCTCCCGTCATCCGGGACCTCATCATCATCATCTAAAATGATTGGGGTAACTGTCGTGGCAGGTGTTGTAGCAGGTAGGGAATTGATTTCGGCATTGTTGTTTTGCTGGCACTCAGCCCATATCTATTCCACCTTACCGTATATCTCCTCCTGAGTTGAACGAGTTGAAGAAGCAGTTGCAGGAGTTGTTTGATAAGGGTTTCATCAGGCCCAGTGTATCATTTTGGGATGCTCCGATCTTATTTGTGAAGAAGAAAGATGGTTCTATGCGTATGTGTATTGATTATCGGCAGTTGAACAAGGTTACAGTGAAGAACAGGTATCATTTGCCTCACATCAATGATTTATTTGATCAGTTACAAGGTGCCAGGGTGTTTTCCAAGATTGACTTGCGTTATGGCTATCATTAGTTGAAGATTCGGGACCCGAATATCCCGATGACTGCTTTCAGGACCAGATATGGTCACTATGAGTTTGTTGTCATGTCATTTGGACTTACCAATGCCCCTGCAGCCTTTATGCATTTGATGCACAGTGTTTTTCGGCCTTATCTTGATTCCTTCGTCATTATGTTTATTGATGACATCCTGGTATATTCCCGGTCTCGGGAAGATCATGAGCAGCACCTGAGGACCGTGCTTCAGACTTTGAGAGAGAAGAGGTTGTATGAAAATTTTTATAATTGTGAATTCTAGCTTGATTTAGTGGCATTCTTGGGCCACATAGTGTCTTGTGATGGGATCAAGGTAGATTCGAAGAAGGTGGAGGCAGTGCATAGTTGGCCTAGACCGTCATCAGCTACGGAGATCCGTAGTTTTCTTGGTTTGGCAGGGTATTACCGTCGCTTTGTGGAGGGATTTTCATCCATTGCACCACTATGACCAGGCTGACCCAGAAGGGTTCTCTGTTCAGGTGGACCGAGGAGTGTGAGGAGATCTTTCAGAAGCTCAAGACAGCTTTGACTACAGCCCTAGTATTAGTATTGCCTACAGGTTCAGGGTTCTACACTGTCTATTATGATGCCTCAAGAATTGGCCTTGGAGCGGTATTGATGCAGGACGGTAGGGTGATTGCCTACGTGTCTAGACAGTTGAAGGTGCATGAGAATAATTATTCGGTCCATGATCTCGAGTTAGCA
>AWOL01S0029733.1:48500-75125 GCA_000715115.1 Nicotiana otophora
TACGTGTCTAGACAGTTGAAGGTGCATGAGAATAATTATTCGGTCCATGATCTCGAGTTAGAAGCTATTGTTCACGCCCTGAAGATCTGGCGTCATTATTTGTACGGTGTTCCCTATAAGATTTACACTGATCATCGGAGTTTACAGCAATTTTTCAGGCAGAAGGACCGTAATTTGCGTCGGCGGAGGTGGTTGGAGCTACTTAAAGACCATGANGCACTATATTGTACCACCCGGGGAAGGCCAATGTAGTGGCCGACGCGTTGCGTCGCCGGGCAGAGAGTTTGGGGAGCTTGGCATATCTTCCGGCAGCTGAGAGGCCCTTAGCCTTGGATGTTCATGCCTTAGCCAACCAGTTTGTAAAATTGGATATTTTAGAGCCTAGCTAGGTATTAGCTTGTGGGGTTGCTCGGCCTTCTCTTTATGACTGTATCAGGGAGCGCCAGTATGATGATCCTCGTCTTCTAGTTCTTCAGGACAGGGTTCAGCGAGGTGATGCCAGAGATGTGACTATTGGTGATGACGGTGTGATGAGGATGCAGGCCGAATCTATGTTCCCAATTTAGATGGGCTTCGGGAGTTGATTCTCGAGGAGGCCCATAGCTCGCGGTACTTCATTCATCCCGGTGCCGTGAAGGTGTACCAGGATTTGAGACAGGACTACTGGTGGAGGAGGATGAAGAAGGATATAGTTGGGTTTGTGGCCAAGTGTCTCAACTGTCAGCATGTCAAATATGAGCACCATAGGCCGGGTGGATTACTTCAGAGGTTAGAGATCCCGGAATGGAAGTGGGAGCGGATCACCATGGACTTTGTAGTTGGACTTCCACGGACTTTGAGAAAGTTCGATGCAATTTGGATGATCATGGATCGGCTGACCAAGTCAGCTCATTTTATTCCAGTGTTGACCACTTATTCTTCTGAGAGGTTGGCTGAGATTTATATCAGAGAGATTGTCCGCCTTCATGGTATTCCAGTATCCATCATTTCAGACAGAGGTACACAGTTCACATCCCGGTTTTGGAGAGCCGTACAGCAGGAGTTGGGTACTAGGGTAGAGATGAGCACTGCCTTTCACCCTCAAACGGACGGGCAATCCGAGCGCACAATTCAGATGCTTGAGGATATGCTCTGTGCCTGTGTGATGGAGTTCGGAGGGTCATGGTACCAATATTTACCACTTGCAGAGTTTGCTTACAACAACAGTTACCAGTCTAGCATTCAGATGGCACCGTATGAGGCTTTGTATGGTAGGTGGTGCTGGTCCCCAATGGGATGGTTTGAGCCGGGCGAGGCCCGATTATTGGGTACAGATTTGGTCCAGGATACCCTGGATAAGGTGAAGGTGATTCATGAGAGACTTCGCACAGCCCAGTCCAGGAAGAAGAGTTATGCGGACCGGAAGGTTCATGATTTGGCATTTATGGTTGGTGAGCGGGTCTTACTTCGGGTATCGCCTATGAAGGGCGTCATGATATTCGGGAAGAAGGGCAAGATGAGTCCGAGGTTTATTGGTCCTTTTGAGATATTGCGGCGAGTTGGGGAGGTTGCTTATGAGCTTGCCTTGCCTCCCAGCCTAGCAGGAGTTCACCCGGTATTCCACGTGTCTATGCTCCAGAAGTATCACGGGGATCCGACTCATGTATTGGATTTCAGCTCAGTCCAGTTGGACAAGAATCTATCTTATGTTGAGGAGCCAGTAGCCATTTTGGATAGGCAGGTCAAAAAGCTAAGGTCAAAGAATAATTCTTCAGTAAAGGTCCAGTGGAGGGGTCAGCCGGTCGTTGAGGCGACTTGGGAGGCCGAGCAAGATATGTGCAGCCAATACCCTCATCTTTTAAAGGTTTCAAGTATGTCTTTATACTCATTCGAGGACGAACGATTATTTTAAGAGGGGGAAGATATAATGCCCCGGCCGGTCGTTTTGAGAATTAGAGCCTCGATCCCCTAATATCTGCTTTCCCCACATTTGTTTCTGCTTTTGGGATTTGCCAGAGTGATTGGTTATGGAATTCGGGGAGTTTTGGGACACATAGTCCCTAGTTGTGAGTTTAAGCCTTAGAAATTGGAGTGTAGTCGGAACTGTGTGAAGACGGATCCAGAATAGAATTTCATTGACTCCGTTAGCTCCGTTGAGTGATTTGGAGATTAGGAGCGCGTCCAGAATGTGTTTTGGAGGTCTGTAGTAGATTTAGGCTTGAATTGGCGAAAGTTAGATTTTCGGCGATTTCGGCCGATAGTGGAATTTTTTATATCAAGCTAGGAATAGATTTCCGAAAGTTGTTGTAGGTTCGTAGTGTCATTTGTGACTTGTGTATAAAATTTGAGGTCATTCGGACTAGATTTGATGTGGTTCGGCGTCGTTTGTAGAATTTGGAAAATTCTAAGTTCTTAAGCTTGAATCCGTGCTTAATTCATGTATTTGTATTGTTCGATGTGGTTTGAAGGCTCGACTAAGTTTGAATGATGTTTTAGGAATGGTTGGTAGGTTTGGTTGAGGTCCCGGGGGCCTCGGGAGTGTCTCGGATGCTTAACGGAAGGAAATGAGACTTAAAAAAAGACTCTGGTGCATTGCTGGTTCTGGTGTTTCGCACCCGCGGATGGAAGGTCCGCAGGTGCGGACATGGGAAGCTCGCAGATGCGGAAATGGGCTTGTCAAGCTGGGCTCGCAGGTACGGCTGGTTGTCCGCAGAAGCGAAACCGCAGATGCAGCCCATGGGTCGCAGGTGCGGACCCAGCCCAAGTAAATGGACTTCGCACCTGCGATGGGTTTTTCCGCAGGTGCGTGACGGCAGATGCGGTCCTAGGTCCACAGGTGCGGAAAATCGCTGGGTTGAAGAGGCAGATTCGAGGGTTCATTCCTCATTTTTCACCAATTCGAATTTTAATTTGGGAGAAGGCAATTTTGCAAGGGTTTGGAAGAGGAAATAAGTGGGTAACAATTCTTAACTCTAATTCATGTATATTTCATTGATCTATAGCAATTTTCCTCATTTAATCAAGGGATTTGAATGAAAGAGTGGGAATTTGGGGGGGCAAGTTCCCCAATTGAATTTTTGGGTTTTGATCGAGTACTAGGTGTCGGAATTGGATAATATTTGGACGAGTGAACTCGTGAGTGAATGGGTGTTCATAATTTATGATTTTTACGAGATTCCGAGACGTGGTCTCGGGAGAGACTTTTTGGGTATTTTTCCTAATTTCATGCTTTAGCTTTAAATTAATTAGTTAATTTAGTTACTTGTAGTTATATTTACATTATGCAATTAATTTGAATAGATTCGGGCCATTTGGAGTTGGATACTCGTGGCAAGAACGTGATATCAAGTTGATTTGAGTGGTCGAGGTAAGTGGCTTGCTTAACCTTGTATTGGCGAACTTCCCCTTAGGATGTTTGATATTAATTGATGTGTGGGTGCCGTGTACGTGAGGTGACGAGTACGTACACGGGCTGCCACGACCCAAAATCCCACCACAAGCATCGTGATGGCACCTAGTCTCTAAGACTAAGTAAGCCGATTTCTATTACATGTTGAAGCCATTTTTTTTTTGAATTAAAATCTAACAGCGGAAATAATTACAATACACAACCTCCCAAGACTGGTAGTACTGAGTCACAAACTCTAACTAAATACATGGAATGATCACGAGGACCGAATGTACAATACTGTTTGATTATAAATTAACAGTACAATGAAATGAAAAGACTCCAAGGGACTGGGACGGCCAAGCAACTCTACCTTGAATTCTTATGATCGCGCTTTAACTCTGTTCAAGTTCGATATCTTCAATACCTGGCTCTGCACAAAAATGTACAGAAGTGTAGTATGAGTATGCCACGGTTGGTACCCAGTAAATATCAGGACTAACCTCAATAGAGTAGAGACGAGGTACAGTCAAGACACTCACTAGTCTAATAACCTATGCAATATAATATACAAAATAATAGGAAACAAATAACAATAGGATAACATGGAACAACCAGTGATATGCACAGCAGACAACAAGAATACCACTAATATCACTCAACAATTAATAAACACAAGTACACCCAAATAAATCAAGTCCTTCAAATAAATGTCTCACATATAATTCTTCCAGATAACTCTCTTTCAAATATAATTTTCTCAAATAATTATTTTTCAAATATAATTATTTCAATAAATCTTTTCAAATATAATTATTTCAATAAATCTTTTCAAATATAATTATTTCAATAAATCTTTTCAAATATAATTATTTCAATAAATCTTTTCAAATATAATTATTTCAATAAATCTTTTCAAATATAATTATTTCAATAAATCTTTTCAAATATAATTTCCTCAAATAAATATCTTTCAAATAAAATTCTTTCATATAATACTTTCTAAGTAAATATCCTTTCAAATAAATATTTTGAATATAATTCTTTCTATTAAAAAGTCACCATGTGACACCTCATTTCATAATCATAAAAATACGGGTCTCAGCCCATTTTTATATTTCCACGGCACCTCGTGCCCATAATTAAATCTTCATATTTCCTCGGAACCTCGTGCCCTCATTTCATATCACAACTGCATGGACGAATTCACGTGTCAATTATCGTTATCATTTCATCACAGCACCCCGTGCCCACATTTCATATCACAATTGCACGGACAATTCACGTGCCAAATATTCTCATTATTTACTCACGGCACCTCGTGCCCACATTTCATTTTATAATCCGCCTGGAAATAGCCACAGGCTCTCAATTTCAACATAAATCAGATTGTTATCAATTTACCAACAACAAGACAAGTGGCACAAGGTATAGAAATAAACACAAGAAAATCACAACATCACATGAAAATTATCAACACCACAACCCCACATCATCACATATCGTCCCTAACAATAGCCACCCTTATCGCTCCTATTGCCACCCTTATCACTCCTACNGAATGTACAATACTGTTTGATTATAAATTAACAGTACAATGAAATGAAAAGACTCCAAGGGACTGGGACGGCCAAGCAACTCTACCTTGAATTCTTATGATCGCGCTTTAACTCTGTTCAAGTTCGATATCTTCAATACCTGGCTCTGCACAAAAATGTACAGAAGTGTAGTATGAGTATGCCACGGTTGGTACCCAGTAAATATCAGGACTAACCTCAATAGAGTAGAGACGAGGTACAGTCAAGACACTCACTAGTCTAATAACCTATGCAATATAATATACAAAATAATAGGAAACAAATAACAATAGGATAACATGGAACAACCAGTGATATGCACAGCAGACAACAAGAATACCACTAATATCACTCAACAATTAATAAACACAAGTACACCCAAATAAATCAAGTCCTTCAAATAAATGTCTCACATATAATTCTTCCAGATAACTCTCTTTCAAATATAATTTTCTCAAATAATTATTTTTCAAATATAATTATTTCAATAAATCTTTTCAAATATAATTTCCTCAAATAAATATCTTTCAAATAAAATTCTTTCATATAATACTTTCTAAGTAAATATCCTTTCAAATAAATATTTTGAATATAATTCTTTCTATTAAAAAGTCACCATGTGACACCTCATTTCATAATCATAAAAATACGGGTCTCAGCCCATTTTTATATTTCCACGGCACCTCGTGCCCATAATTAAATCTTCATATTTCCTCGGAACCTCGTGCCCTCATTTCATATCACAACTGCATGGACGAATTCACGTGTCAATTATCGTTATCATTTCATCACAGCACCCCGTGCCCACATTTCATATCACAATTGCACGGACAATTCACGTGCCAAATATTCTCATTATTTACTCACGGCACCTCGTGCCCACATTTCATTTTATAATCCGCCTGGAAATAGCCACAGGCTCTCAATTTCAACATAAATCAGATTGTTATCAATTTACCAACAACAAGACAAGTGGCACAAGGTATAGAAATAAACACAAGAAAATCACAACATCACATGAAAATTATCAACACCACAACCCCACATCATCACATATCGTCCCTAACAATAGCCACCCTTATCGCTCCTATTGCCACCCTTATCACTCCTACAGCCACCATTATCGCTCTGCCCAGACAATATCAATAGCCACCCTTATCGCTCCTATAGCCACCCTTATCGCTCCGCCCAGACAATATTCCAACAAACACAACAATAGTAAAATGCCACCCTTATACCCACATAATATCAACAGTGAAATGCCACCCTTACCTCCCCAAAATAGTAACTCACACAACACAATAATTTACACGGAAATTAACACGACAATATAATAAAATCAATTCATATCTCAATTTGCCCAATGGCCACAAACAAATTTCAAAGATATAACAAAATCAATTAATTTTACAACAAATAGCTCAAGGCTCCACACAATGTATATAACACCCAAAAACAATCAATAGAGATAGAAATTACTCAGCATAAAGCAAAACCTTCATTAATGCAAATTTAGATAATTATATTAACACTTATTCTTAAGCTCGCTTAAATTAATTAATTGCATAAGAAGATTTATATTGGAATTAATTTCCAAGAAATATTAAACCAACAATACTCACGAAATTTCATAAATATTTCAAGTAATAATCACATCAAATTATCATATAAAAACAAATTCAATAATAAGGATTTAGGCATGGCAAACAGATGATTTAATAATTTTTCACAATTTCCCAATTTACTACGCAATAACGCCTAAGACTTTATTTCAATGAATTTTGCACGTATAAGCCCGAGTACGTACTCGTCACCTTGCGCACACGGATTTTCACATTTCACAAATGGCACATAAGACTCAATGCCTAAGGGGTAATTTCCCCACTCGAGGTTAAGCAAGACACTTACCTTTTTGAAGTTAGGCCGATATTCCAAAATAGCCTTCTTGCTTGAATTGGCCTCCGGACAGCTCAAGTATATCCAAATTAATTGCATAACTTCACTAAAATTCATCGGAAACAATTCCGGATAATAATACGTCGACTTAAAAATTTTATTCCAAAAAGTCAACAAAGATCAAGGTGGGGCCCGCCCCTCGGAACCCGACATAATATTCATGAAATTCGAACACCCATTCCGATACGAGTTCAACCATACTAATTTTATCGAATTCCAATAACAACTCGACCTCCAAATCGTAAATTTTCGTTTTTGGAAGATTTTGTAAAAATCTTAATTTCTTCCATTTAAATCCGAATTAAACTATGAATATAATTATAGATTCATGAAATATAATCACTTTAGGATATAGAACACTTACCCCAACCAAGCTTGTGAAGAATCCCTCCAGAATCGCCCAAATCCAAGCTCCAAATATTCCAAAATGAAATGCCAAAAATGACCAAGTTCAATCCTTATGTTTCTGCCCAGTTTCGCACGTGCAGACATTTTAGTCGCACCTACGAGCTCGCTTTTGCGAGAAAATTCTCGCTTCTGCGATGCCCAGTGACCACTGCCCTCGCACCTGCGAAAGAGCTTCCGCTTCTATGCTCACGCAGGTGCGGAAAAATGCTTCGCACCTGCGACCTTTGCCCTTCTCGCTCCAGGCTGCATCTGCGACCATTTTGTCGCTTTTGCGGTCACTCACCTGCGACCATTTCCATCGCAGGTGCGATGGTACCAGAACTGGAAAAATTCCAGAATTCCTTCAAGCACAATTTTGGTCCGTTTAACTATCTGAAACTCGCCCGAGGCCCCCGGAACCTCAACCAATTATACCAACATGTCCCAAAATACAATACGAACTTAGTCAAGGATTCAAACCACGTCAAACAACGCCGAAATTACGAATCGCGCATCGAAATAAATTATAAGTTTTTCAATTCTTCCAATTTCTATGTTTTGCGCCGAAAAGTATCAAATCAATCCGAAATGACATCAAATTTTGCACACAAGTCATAATTGACGTAAGGGAGCTATTCCCATTTCCGGAATCGAAATCCGACCTCGTTATCAAAAATTCACCCTTCAGTCGGACTTTTCCAAAATCTTATATTTTCCAACTTTCGCCAAAATATGTCGAATTGTTCTACGGACTTTCAAATCCAAATCCGAACATACGCCTAAGTCTGAAATCATTATACGAAGCTATTGCCATCATCAAAATTCCATTCCGGGTCGTTTGCTCAAAAACCAAACTCGACCACACACGCGGGTCATAATACATATTGCGAAGCTTCTCGAGACCTTAAGTCAGTGAACATGACGTTAATTCTTAAAACAAAAGTCGGGTCGTTACACGGGCATTTATTGCAAAAAAAAAATCTTGTTTTCCTTTCTAAGTCATAAAATTATTTTCCCTAATTAAATTGCACTAATACGTTTAAATTGTTTTATTTAGATTAGGGAAGCACGCTTATATGTTTTAACTGCCTATTTGGCATTATGTGCGCCATGCTTAGTTAGACCCCTATTTTCCTTATCTATGTTAGTCTAGATTGTATAACTCGATGCCATACCTGTCATATTATCTTACGTTGCATATTTAAGTTGGGACTACGGACGTATTCCGGGAGATCCCCCTGTCTTGCATATTTAAATTGGGATTACATACGTATTCTGGGAGATTCCCCTGCCTTGCATATTTATTTTGGGACTATAGACGTATTCCGGGAGATCCCCCAGCATTGTATATTTACTTTTGGGACTACGGGTATATTCCGGGAGATCCCCCTGTACTGCATAATTATTTGAAACTTCGGGACGGTATCCTGGGAGATTCCCCATTGTGTTTACCTTGTTCTGAGCCGAGGCCTCCCTTAACTGTTAAATTTTCGAGAATTTCTTTAACTGTGTTACCATAAACTTTACTTATATCTTTTACTGTTTAATTTATTATATTTACTCCGATAGGGCCTTGACCTGACCTCGTCACTACTCGACCGAGGTTAGGCTTGGCACTTACTAGGTACCATTGTGGTATACTCATGCCCTTTCTTGCACATGTTTTCGTGTGCAGATCCAGGTACGAGCTATCAGCCTCGGGGTTAGTGCGTGCTGCTGATTCTAGGAGACTGCAAGGTACTTCTGCTTGCATCCGCAGATCCTCGGAGTCCCCTTCTACTCGCTCGCCGGGTCTTGGGAAATTATTTTGTATATGCCGAGTGGTACTACTTTTGGTTATTCTCAATATGCTGTTTATCTTTAAAATGTTATGTTTTCTTTACATTTTTCGTAATATTAGGCTTACCTAGTCGTAAAGATTAGGTGTCGTCATGACACCTTACGGAGGGTTAATAAGGGTCGTGATAGATACTTATTTAATAGTAATTTATTCTATATAATTAGTAAATTATACATCAACTTGTAATTAAGTTAAAACTTCAATAATGAGAAATCAGAGAATATTTCAGGCTAAAAGAAGAAGTTTTGAGGTGGTTACAAGGTTGATTATGCAGGAAATGTTTTGCAGAGGATCTATGCAGAATACTTTGGCAAGGAAAATGGAGCAGTACAACTACTATCCTTAGGAATGTAACAGTCAGTCTTATATGTGATAGGTAGTTGAGGAGATGAATGTAGAATTGCTGAAACTGGGATGTATATTTAGGTTCAGTTTAGTTTGTACTGTACATATGTTCATTGGTAATAAAATTTCATTATTTACCAAAAAATAAAAAAATAATAGTGAGGGTAAATAAGTTTAAAAAGTGATATAGCTAAGTAAAAAGGGATTTTTACCTTCCTATACACTATTTGAAACCATATTACCCTCCCTACTCAAGTTTCAATTTAATTACATAGTCATATACAAATTACCAATTATATACAAATAAGTTTTAAATGAGTATCCTTTTATATTAAGAATTGAATAAGGAATATCAGTTATTTACTTATCCCTTTATACTTGCCCTCTCTCTCTCTCTCTATCTCTCTCTTCGTCTCTCTCTCTCTCTCTCTCTCTCTCTCTCTCTCTCTCTCTCTCTTCGTCTCTCTACTCTCCTTCTCTATTGTTTCTCCAGTTTTTCTTCATTTGATGTTCTCTGTTTTTTATGCTTTCTTGTTGAATAGAGTTTTAATGAAATTCTTCAATGGATTTCAATCGTTTTAACTTAGCAATTCTCTTTCATGTTGCACAATTGATATTCGAATTAAAATTGTCAATCAATAAATTTTGAAGATGTTTGATTCTCCACCATTGACAGCCATTAAAAAGCTTCGAAGCTTTGAATTCAGATTTGCGTTTTCAAAAATTATTATTTATTTGGATTGGGTGTTGTTGCAAATAATTGAGAATATATTTTGGAGTTTATATCTCAATTTTGAGGATGTTTGGTAAAGATTAGACTTGATTTTGGCTGAATTTCATATTGAAACTCGAAGAAGAAGAACACATGACATACAATATACTTACAAAATTATAGTAAAGTTGTATTATAATTGTATGTAAATTGTATTCTGTTGTAGTTATATATATCTTTTTATTTGAATGTTGTATGAAAGTTTACAAATAGTTGTGTAGTGTATGAATCGTTGTATAAAATTTTTATTTAAGTTATCAATACTATCTTTTTACATAAAATTATTGATATGTATAAAAATTGTATTAAGAGAGTAAGTTTTGACTGGAATTTTAGAGAGGCAGAAGCACACACCACATACAAAATATATACAAATCAGATACGAAATATACTAGAAAATATTATAAGAAATGATATATATGAGATACTCTAATAGTTGAAAAATAAAATGTGATATACCTGATTGAAATATTTGTCATTATCAGATATAGCTCTATCGTCGACTCTCGGTCCATCCTGGTTAGCGGAACTTGACTTGTTTTCTCGAGCTTTTTTACGATTTGCGTTCACCTCGAGGGAAAGTTTGATCCTCTTTTTATGGTGTTTCCCATCTTTTTTTTTAAATTTCTTGGCCCATGTGGGTATATTTATGTTATTAATTTCTTCTGATAAATCTCTTGTTGAACCTTTTATAAATTTGATTGAGATGTTTAGCTGCATTTTGCTCCATGTGCCAGATACATAACCTATGATAAACTTCAGGCACGACAAATGAGATGGCATTACTCATAGCAGCATCTTGATCTGTAAAAATTATTTTTGGTTTTTCTCCAGACATCGCTCCAAGAAATATTTCAAACAACCACTGAAAGGAATCTGCACTCTCATCTTACATTAAAGCGCCTCTGAAAATAACCATTTTTCTATGGTTGTTCAATCCAACGAAACTAACCAAAAGTTTGTGCTATCTATTCATCCAGTAAGTGGTATCGAATGAGAGCACATCTCCAAAAATATCATAGTCTATTATCATCTTTGAATCTGCCCAAAATATATTTGTGATCATATCATCAACATCCAACTGTACCGCAAAAAATAAAGATAGATCTTCAATTCTCTTCTTCTCAAAATACTCTAACAGTACTCCTGGACGAAATAAGAAAAACAAGTTACATTATACTTTATTATTTTCTAATATTAAAAAATTACATTAAGAAGTCTAATAAAAATAAGAAATGATAATATATTTCTTATAGACATTGTATGTAAGTTTATCTACCTGCTTCCCCTCGCCTCATAGACTTTTGTCATTTTGTTCGAAGGTAGTTCTTCTGATCTAACTTGGTATAACCCAAATTTACTCGACCTTCAGCTTGAAGACTCATAAAATTAAATGTTGCTTTAGAAATTAATCCAGCATCCTCTGCTAAATCTATTTCATGAGCCTGAACTTCGTTTATCCTTCAGTGAGATGGCAACATATGAACCATTGTCGGTAGAACAAGTGCGTGATTATGTTCCAATTCAACTTTAGTAATAAGGTACTTTTCCATTGAGTGATGGGTAACAATAATATGAGCTTGACATCCTGTTCGAGTTTCTCTTCGTAATTGTTTACCTTGATCTTTTCATTTATCATCTCTACGAAAATCCTCCTTGAAACATGTAATCTTCTGTGATGTTACATAACCCAATTTTTTATTTGTGTTGATGTATTCTTTGCAAACACTAAAACCAACTCTTCTTGCATACTCATTATAATAATTAAGTGCATCCTCGTCACTAGCAAACTCAAGGCCAAGTTTCGATTTATAATCTACTAGCCCTTGAGAGTTACTTTGTAAAACTTCTTCAGTAGTATTTTCGTACATTCTTTTTCCCGAAATTCTCAACTATACTCAAAAAAAATCAAACTTAAAACACTATGGAGTTCTGAACAGTGATTCAAACGTAAAAAATATACAAACTTATTAACATCACCATAAATTAAATAATCATAATGAAACTTTCTTGTATTTGCAGCTTATCAGCAGAGGCAGATCCAGGATTTAAATCTTACGGGTTCAATTTTAAGATTTTTAACATTGAACCCATTATATTTTTAAAGTTATGGGTTCATATCTACTATTTTTGTAATTTTAATGAATTTTTACATATAAAGTTTTACTTTGCGTCGAAAGTTATGGGTTTAGTTGAACCTGTAGCTAGTAAGCTACATCCGCCTCTGCTTGTCAGATGAGGCATATGAATGAAAACATATAATATTAGTGTAACGATCCGACTTGTCATTTTAAGAATTAGTGCCCCGTTCAGTGGCTTAAGATCTCGAACAGCTTCGCAATATGTATTATGACCCGTGGGTGTGGTCGAGTTTCATTTACTGAAGATTCGGAATTTAATTAAAAGAGCAATTCATATTTAGAAGCTTAAATGAAAATAGTTGACCGGAGAGTTGACTTTTGAGCAAACGACCCCGGAATAGAATTTTGAGGATGGCAATAGCTTCGTATGATGATTTCGGAATTAGGCGTATGTTCGGATTTGAATTTGGAAGTCCGTAGGACAATTCGACACAGTTTGGCAAAAGTTGAAAAATATAAGATTTTGGAAAAGTAGGACCGAATGGTGAATTTTTTATAACAAGGTCGTATTTTGGTTCCGGAAATGGGAATACCTCCATTAAGTCAATTATGACTTGTATGCAAAATTTGAAGTCATTCCGGATTGATTTGATACGTTTCGGCGTAAAATATAGAAGTTGGAAGATTTGAAAATTTATAATTCGATTCGATGCGTGATTCGTAATTTCGGCGTTGTTTGACGTGATTTGAAGCCTCGATTAAGTTTGTATTATATTTTGGGACATGTTGGTATATTTGATTGAGGTTTCGAGGGCCTCAGATGGATTTCGGAAGGTTAACGGATCAATTCGGACTTGAAGAAAAGCTGTTGGAATTTCTGGGCAACTGCTTGTTTTTCGCAGGTGCATGAACAGTACCGCAGGTGCGTGAACAGTACCATCAGGTGCGTGAATAGTACCTTAGGTACGTGAATAGTACCGCGGGTGCGTGAACAATAACCACAGGTGCGAAACTGGGCAGAAACATAAGGATGGAACTTGGCCATTTTTGGCATTTCGTTTTGGAATTTTTGGAGCTCGGATTTGGGCGATTCTGGAAGGATTCTTCACAAGCTTGGTTCGGGTAAGTGTTCTGTATCCTAAAGTGATTATATTTCATTAATTATGGTTATATTCATCATTTAACTCGTATTTAAATGGAGGAAATCAAGATTTTTGTAAAATCTTCCAAAAACGAAAATGTAAGATTTGAAGGTCGAGTTGTTATTGGAATTCGATAAAATTGGTATGGTTGAACTCGTATCGGAATGGGTGTTCTGATTTCATAAAAATTATGTCGGGTTCCGAGGGACGGGCCCCGCATTGATTTTTGTTGATTATTTTGGAATAAAAGTTTAAGTCGACGTATTATTATCTGGAATTGTTTCTCATGAATTTTAATGAAGTTATGCAATTCATTTGGATAGATTTGAGCAGTCCGGAGGTCAATTCAAGCAAGAAGGAGATTTTGGAATATCGACATAACTTCAAAAAGGTAAGTGTCTTGCTTAACCTCGAGTGGGGGAATTACCGCTTAGACATCAAGTCTTATGTGCCATTTGTGAAATGTGAAAAGCCGTGTATGCGAGGTGACGAGTACGTACTCGGCTTATATGTATAAATTTTATTGAGTTAAAGTCTTGAGCATATTGTATGGTAAATTGGATAATTATTGGTATATATTTAATCATCTATTTGTCGTGCCTAAATCATTGTTGTTGTTGAATCTGTTGTTATATGATAATTTGATGTGATTGTTACTTGATTATTTATGTAATTCCATAAAGTTTTTGGTTTGATAATTATTGGAATTTAATTTCATTATGGATTTTTCCTCTACAAATAATTAATTAAATGAACTTAAGAAGAGGTGTTTATATAATTATTAAAATTTTAAATTTAATGAAGATTTTGCTTTATGTTGAGTAATTTTTATCTCTATTGATTATTGTTGGGTGTTATACACATTGTGTGGAGCTTTTGGCTATTTATTGTGAAATTAATTGACTTGGTTGTAGCTTTGGAATTTGGTTGTGGCTATTGGGCAAATTGTGATATGAATTGATTTTGTTATGTTGCCGTGATAATTTCTCATGTAAATTGTTGTATTATGTTAAATATAAGGATGGCATTTCACCGTTGATATTATGTGGGTATAAGGGTGGCATTTCACTATGGTTGTGTTTGTTGGAATATGGTCTGGGCGGAGCGATAAGGGTGGCTATAGGAGCGATACGGGTGGCTATTGATATTGTCTGGGCTGAGCGATAAGGGTGGCTATAGGAGTGATAAGGGTGGCAATAGGAGCGATAAGGGTGGCTATTGTCAGGGACGATATGTGATGATGTGGGATTGTGGCGTTGATGATTTTCATGTGATGTTATGATTTTCTTGTATTTATTTTTATACCTTGTGCAATTTGTCTTGTTGTTGGTAAATTGATAACGATATGATTTATGTTGAAATTGAGAGCCTGTGGCTATTGCCAGGCAGATATAAAATAAAATGTGGGCACGAGGTGTCGTGAGTAAATAATGAGGATATTTGGCACGTGAATTATCTGTGCAGTTGTGATATGAAATGTGAGCACAAGGTGTTGTGATGAAATGATAATGATATTTGGCACATGAATTGCCCGTGCAGTTATGATATGAAATGAGGGTACGAGGTACCGGAAAAATATGATGATTTAATTATGGGCACGAGGTGCCGTGAAAATATGAAAAATGGGCTCAGACCCGTGTTTACGAAAAATATGAAAATGGGCTGAGACCCGTATTTTATGATTTTTAAATGCGGTGTCACATGGTGACTCTTTAATCGAAAGAATTATATTCAAAATATTTATTTGAAAGGATTTTTATTCAAGAAGAATTATATGAAAGAATTGTATTTGAAAGATATTTATTCGACGAAATTATATTTGAAGAAGAGTTTTATACGTAAGAATTATATGTGAAAGATATTTAATTGAAAAACTTGATTTAACTGGTTGTAATTGTATTTATTAATTTTTGAGCGATATTAAATGGTGATTTTATTGTCTTACTGTGCATATCATCGGTTGTTTTATGTTGCCTTGATGTTATTTGTTTCCTATTATTTTGTATATTATATTGCACAGGTTATTAGACTAGTGAGTATCTTGACTGTACCTCGTCTCTACTCCATTGAGGTTAGTCTTGATACTTACTTGTTACCGACCGTGGTGTACTCATACTACACTTCTGTACATTTTCTGTCTCTTATGCACATCTAGATGTGTATAAGAGACAGGGTTATTAGACTAGTGAGTATCTTGACTGTACCTCGTCTCTACTCCATTGAGGTTAGTCTTGATACTTACTTGTTACCGACCGTGGTGTACTCATACTACACTTCTGTACATTTTTGTGCAAAGCCAGGTATTGAAGATATCGGACTTGAGTAAAGTTAAAGCGGGATCGTAAGGATTCAAGATAGAGCTGCTTGGTCGTCGCAGTCCCTTGGGGTCATTTCATTTCATTGAATTGTTAATTTTTAATCAAACAGTATTGTATATTCGGTATTCGTGATCATTCTATGTATTCAGTTAGAGTTCGTGACTCAGTACTACCAGTCTTGGGAGGTTTTATATTCATATTTGTTCCGCTGTTAGTTTTGATTACTTATTAAAAAAAATGGCTCCAAAATATAATTGAAATCGGCTTACCCAGTCTTGGAGACTAGGTGCCATCACGACGCCTGTAGTGGGATTTTTGGGTCGTGACAATTAGATCAGACAAATATCAATTAATCAAACTTAAAATAAAAAATACAATTAAATTTAACAAGACCAAACAATAACTAATAATATAAGAAAAGGTAGAGAATAAAACTTTGTATTTCAAGAGATTCATTATTTGTTGTTGACGATAGCAATAATGAAACCTTTGGGTTTCTTAGGAAAAGAAATAAGATGAGATATTTTGTAAAAGATGAATATATATCTTTTAATGATATGTATGATCTTTCCAAAGGAGAAAAAGTTCTTTTGGCGGGTAAAACAATCGGGTAGGTAATTCCCGCCATCTTTAATTGCCTTTTTTTGATAAAATTCAGTTTTAGCTTTATTTTTCTAAAAGTAAGAGACATAAGGTGAGAAACTCGGGTTAGTTCTTAACGGTGGAGTTAGGCAAACTTTTACCATTTTAGTTCTTTTTTTATTAGTATAAAAGTTAAACGAATCTCAGCCATTAATCATTTTATGATCCGCATGGCATGAATCTATATGGCTATTGAATATTACTTGAGGTAATAATACTTGACTGGATCTTTTTCCAATGGTTGTCAATGATGGAGAATCAAACACCTTTAAAATTTATTAATTGATAATTTTAATTTGAACACCAACTGTGCAACATAAAAGAAAATTGCTAAGTTAAAACTCCATAATCAAACAATAAAAATCTATTGATGAATCCGGAAGAAAAAAAAGGATAAAGGGGATGAAAAGAGAGAGAGAGAGAGAGAGAGAGAGAGAGAGAGAGGAGAAGATCGAATGAAGAAGAATAGGGCAAAAGAAAGAACAGGGAGAGAGAGAAGGAAATATTGGATACACTATAATTGATATTCCATATTCAATTTCTAATATTAAGGGATACTTATTTAATACTAATTTATACTATATAATTGGCAAATTATACATCAACTTGTAATTAAGTTAAAACTTCAATAGTGAGAAATCAGAGAATATTTCAAGCCAAAAGAAGAAGTTTTGAGGAGGTTACAAGGTTGATTGTGCAAGAAATATTTTGCAGAGGATCTATGCAGAATACTTTGGCAAGGAAAATGGAGCACTACAGCTACTATCGTTAGGAATGTAACAGTCAGTCTTATATGTGATAGGTAGTTGAGGAGCTGAATGTAGAATTGTTGAAACTGCGATGTATATTCAGGTTCAGTTTAGTTTGTACTGTACATATGTTCATTGGTAATAAAATTTCTTTATTTACCAAAAAGAAAATCAATAATGAGGGTAAATAAGTTTAAAAAGTACTATAGCTAAGTAAAAAGGGATGTTTACCTTCCTATACACTATTTAAAACTTTATTACCCTCCCTACTCAAGTTTCAATTTAATTACATGGTCATATACAATTTACCAATTATATACAAATAAGTTTTAAATGAGTATCCCTTTATATTAAGAATTGAATAAGGAATATCAGTTATTTCCTTATCCCTTTATACTTGCCCACTCTCTCTATCAGTCTCTCTCTATCTCTATCTCTCTCTTTCTCTTCGTCTCTCTACTCTCCTTCTCTATTGTTTTCCCAGTTTTTCTTCATTTGATGTTCTCTGTTTTTTATGCTTTCTTGTTGTATAGTGTTTTAATAAAAAAAAATTCAATGGATTTCAATCGTTTTAACGTACCAATTCCCTTTCATATTGCACAATTGATGTTCGAATTAAAATTGTCAATCAATAAATTTTGAAGATGTTTGATTCTCCACCATTGACAGCCATTAAAAAGTTTCAAAACTTTGAATTCGAATTTGGGTTTTCAAAAACTATTATTTGTTTGGATTGAGTGTTGTCGCAAACAATTGAGAATATTTTTTAGAGTTTATATCTCAACTTTGAGGGTGTTTGGTGAAGATTAGACTTGATTTTGTCTGAATTTCAGATTGAAACTCGAATAAGAAGAACACATGACATACAATATACTTACGAAATTGTAGTAAAGTTGTATTATAATTGTATGTAAATTGTATTCTGTTGTAGTTATATATTTGTTTTTATTTGAATGTTGTATGAAAGTTGAAAAATAGTTGTATAATGTATGAATCGTTGTATAAAATTTGTATTTAAGTTAACAATGCTATCTTTTTACATAAAATTGTTGATATGTATCAAAATTATATTAAGAGAGTAAGTTTTGATTGGAATTTTAGAGAGGAAGAAGCACACACTACGTACAAAATATATACAAATCAGATACAAAATATACAAAATACATATTGTATACAATTTGTAGGAAAATTGTATTTAAGTTGTATGATATTGTAATTGTATTTAACTGGGTAGAAATAATGTATGAAAGTTGCAGATAAGTTGTATAATATATAATTAGTTGTATGAAATTTGTTTTTATTATGTATGTTATTGTTGTAGATATTTAAATTTGCATTAAATTTATACAAAATTTATTTTTAATTTGTATGTTGATGTACTATATATTGTTCTTTTCTCAATTGATTTTATCTTCTCTGAAGTCAGAGGAGATACTAAATTTTGTTCAGCTGCAATATTCGATATAAGTTTTTCGTCGCCTACTTTTGGAGACATTACCTTCTCCTGGTTGTCCAAAAATTTCAGTCATTGGTTCTTGCTCATTGATGAGATGATCTTTTTCTCCAGTGTGTCGATACGTGGTGACCTATCAACTATTGATGTTGATAGTACTTTCCTATCTAGACTATCAGCAAAGAAAAATCATTATATTGCTGCTAACACATTAATGATCGCAGAAATCCTATTCCATTATTAAATCCTCTAGCAAAATAAAGAAAAAATGACCCAAAAACAGAAATATGACAACTTCAGAAGTATTTCATAGCTTTGACGAATGTATTTTGAAACAATTATCAAAAAGAAATCCCTAAATATAAGTTCGATCTAGAGAAAAAAGGGGAGAGAGGAGAGAAAAAAGGAAAAAGATTTAACTAAATCCCTTGATTGAAGGTACTAATAATAAATTGAGAGCCTTTTAAGGTGGAATGTATATAATTTGTAAGTAATCCTTGTTTAGGTCTGATAATATATAAAATTAGAAAAATTTTGATAAATAAGTTTCAGATATTGTATAGGAACAAAAACATCCCAAGTAAAAATACCTTTAGATGAGCTTAGATGGACTGGATTAAGATGAGCTGAATTCAACAATGAGCGGCCCAGCCTTGGACGGGCTGAATGGGTTAGGGCTCAAACTGTCCCCGACATCCAAAATCATTTGAATGAATTGCAGCAGTTTAAATATTAAAGTAGGATGACTACTAGAGCCTTGTTTTAGGGGAAGATTGGTAATTACGGCAGAAAAGGAATAAATTGGAAATATAATTAAGTATTTGACATAAAAATGCACCATCTCTCTTGCCCTTTCGAATATACTTACTAAGCAATTGGTAGAAGATTGGACCCCTCTACAATCTATTTTTTAGTCATGGGATTGTCTATGATTAAAGGGAAAAATCCAAGTTGTGTTCGTGGCGAGGTTGGGCCATGGCTTCGTTTGTGCAATGCCCAAGCTCAATTCCCTCAACAGTAGAGATTAGTTTACGCACCTCAATGATTTAATCGATTATACATTATCCCGCATCAATATAAATATAGGAAGAGTTCTACCTACTATGATTACTTCTGCTATTTGCATGTATGCCATTTTTTGCACACATACAAGTTAAATTTAGTGGGCGTTTGGACATAAGAATTGTGAAATTTCGAAAAAAAAAAAAAAGTGAAAATGATTTTTGTAAATTAGCGTTGTGTTTGGACATGAATACAGTTTGGAGCTTGTTTTTGAATTTTGTAAATAATTTGAAGTGAATTTTAAAAAAAGAGTTTTTCAAATTTTCGAAATTTTTTGAAATTCATCTTAAAGGGAAATTTGAAAATTTTATGAACAAACACTAATTATGAAAAAAGTAAAATTTCTTGGGAAAAAGTGAAATAATTTGTATGGCCAAACGGGCTCTTAGTGAATTCGGTTAAACCCGCTACGGCATATCAAGAGCTAGTTTGGACATAAGAATTTTTTTAATTTGTTTCGAAATTTTTTTACTTTTTTCGAAATCAGTGTTGGGCCATAAAATTTTCAATTTTCACTTAAAAATAAATTTTGAAATCAAAATTTTCACTCAGATCACTCACAAAAATTCAAAAACAACCCATAATTAAATATAACTCTAATTTTCAAATACAATTTCGCAATTGTTACGATCGAAACGCTCACTACTAAGTCTAGATCTGCTCTGTGACGAAAGGGCGTGAAAGCAGTAAAAGAAGGTGGAAGAAAACAGAAGCCATATTTGGTGAACCATTCCCAATGGATAAGGTAATGGAAGCTAATCTTTATCTCTTATCTTGAAACTCGCAGAACCACTAGAAAAGTAGTCATCCATCCCATTAAGAAAAAGCAGAGCCTCTCTTCCTCAAAGATCACATTTGCACATGTTATGACATAACATGTAACGTTGTCTTCGGTTCTTGCAGTCCAGATCTCGTGAAAAGATAGAGCAGTGAAATGATTAACTCCCAAAATAAATGGTAAACACGCCATTATATTTATAATAATTCCCAAGTTGAAGACAACAACAGTTTGATGGATAAAAGATCTTATATTCGACATAGTATAACTGGTCTGTAAAACTTTGGCTCACCGAAAACAAAACCTTAAGATAAGCCCAAAGCTCAAACAGCCGGTTAATATTATTTCTGTGACACACATTGTTCAGTAATACATTTAATTTACATCAAAATGCAAAGTGAAGAAAAACTTGAAACGAATTTGCATTGGTTACATGTCAAGTTACAGTTTTGCAACAGTTTAGAGTGAAACAGAAGGGGTAAGATTGAAGTCAATATTCCAGAGCTCAAAAGATCCATTCACAAAATCGTAGTGTCCACCTTTCAGTGCAAGGCTTTTCTGCACCACAGCTTCTCTTACAAATGGATATGTCAATAAGTTGCCTAGTGATACATTCACTGCCTCCTGCTCAAAGTCACCCAAACATTTCACATTATATGTATATATCTAAAATTTAATGTCTCCCAAATGGTAAAATTTTACGTATTACTTAGTACTCCCTCCTGTCCACAATAAGTGATCATTTTACCTTTTTATTTTGGTCCAAAATCAGTGTTCATTTACATTATTAAGAAGGAATTAATTTTATTTTTCTAAAATTTGTCCTTATTTATATATTCCAATGTGTCAAGGTAACAATTAATCAAGTTTAATTTAGTGAATATATATATATTTTTTTAGGAGTTTGTATTTTTTTAATGAATATAGCAAAGACAAAATGATCACTTATTGTGGATCGGAGGAAGCAAAACATATCATAGTTAATGTACTGAAAAGAGTAATTACCTTCTCTAATTTTGTGCATTGTTCAGTGGGATCCAAATGGCAGCATTCTGCCTTTACCTTTGCTTTGGCCGGCAGACAGATTTTGACCCATTCTTCAATGAAATCACTGAATGCATTTTAATGCAAAAAGTATAAGACCTTCGTGTATGATTTTTTCATGTTTATACCAATTTACTCAACCATTATTTGACTTCTTGAGACGCAATGTAGAATAATTACTGCATACTCTCTAAAGGAAATCACGCAGAAACAACAAAAGAAGTTTTTTAAAAAAGAATATCAGAAGAATTTTCGAATAAAGCCTAAAATCTTGATATGTGCCTACTATTTGCGCCATTGGATTTTTTTCTTTTTGATGAAAGCACAAATTGGACTGATATGAATAGTACCTCTAATTTAGTGTATTAGAATAATCTTGATGAGTAGACATGCTTTTAAACTAAAAGTGGACTGATCATCTTTATTTATCAGCAGCTTTATAAGGGTGGCTATTCGCTTATTGATAAGTCCAGTTTCATTCTCAATCATTATCAGGCATTTAATTTAATAGGGATAAACCAACCTGTTTGTGGACCCATCATCAGGGATAGACATTAGCCCTTTAATACCTCCACAACAGCTGTGTCCAATCACCAAAATATTCTCCACCTGTTGTACATTTTTAGTTTTATTTTAATTCACAACTCCAAATAAATAGGAAGATAGGAAAAGTAGAGACAATTAAAAATCGTTAAATTAAATGATTGTACTAATCCCTACTCTTTTAAGGCGGAAGTTAAGATCTGATTAATGCATATTTTGATTTCTACCACCTGCATGTTTATGTTAATTCACAACTCCAAATAGATAGGAAAAAGGACAAGACCAGGCAATTAAAAAATATCACAATTTCACTCATTGTACTATACTAATGCCTACTTACTTAAGGCTGAAGTTATGAGCTGATGTAATGTGTATTTTGATTTCTACCACGCACATGGGACGTTCAATGAAAGGCAAATTTGAAAAGGTTTGAGACCAATCAGACAAGTACTGTCGGACTTCAATATTTTTAGAAGTTAATAAAAATATTATCTCTGAAAAGTCAGACAAAACAATGTTAAGAGAGTTAAAAATGTTACTCCTAATCAATTAGGAGAAACTTAGGTTATTACAAGAATGGCCTCAACACAGTCCTAAAAGTGATTCTCTTGATATTTAAGTTATCTTTTTATTACAAATATCCTTCTTAACTCATGATATTAAAGTCAAAGTCAGACATGTTGACATTATTAATTACATAAATATGGGGAGAAAGTAAGAAAGGCATCTCTTTAGTTAGGTAGCATTGGACCAATGGAACATAAATGGCAGGCTAAAAACGCTAGAGTTTATGCCCTAATTAACGTATTATTGTAAGGATAAAATGAGCTGCCTTTATTAATGAAAGGATTAATTAAGCAGACGTACGTGTAAAACCGATATTCAACCATCATCTGGGTGTTTTAAAAATGACTAACCTTTAGGTGGACAACTGCATATTCGACTGCTGCACCCACTCCAGAATATTTTGTCTGTATAACAAAATTAGAGAGTTAGATTGACTTTTTAAATACAGTTATTAATTAGAACAGCGTGCAAAAAGTACAAGATAAATGATGGGTTAAAGATTCGCCCCACTGTAACATACATGTTTCAGAATCTGCATTCAACAACGAATATTGAACTTTTTGCCATATCCGCATTATTTTCCTCAACTTGCGTTTATTAGTTCCTTTCCGTCTGGTTGTTGATTCTTCTTTATTAAGTCTCTAGCATGGTATTACATTTACATAGTACTTTCTTTTCTTTTGCCATTTTTCAGAGGCAAATTCAGACTACTAAACTTATTGTGGCAAAGATTACAAACTTAAGTGTAATTGCTATAGCAGAAAAATTCACCTGATCAAAAGGAGGGACCATGTTTGCAATATTACGGACCACAAAAGCTTCCCCTGGCTGGAAATTGAGGATGTGGGATGGGCATACTCGGGAATCAGAGCAGGCGAATACCAAGAACTGCACGTTATTTAATGAGAAAATTATGAGCATTAGTCAATACTAACGTGCCTTAAACGCCATGACAATTGTTGTGGAATACCAAGAATAAAGCATTCATGAATATTTTTGGAAAAAAGGGTCGTGATCAAACTTCAAAGTGCAAGAGATAATTATTTCTTGTTTTACTACAACAACAACAACAACAACAACTCAGTATAATCCCACTAGTGGGGTCTGGGGAGGGTAGTGTGTACGCAGACCTTACCCCTACCCTGGGGTAGAGAGCCTGTTTCCAAATGACCCTCGGCATCCTTCCCTCCAAGAACTCCCCACCTTGCTCTTGGGGTGACTCGAACTCACAACCTCTTGGTTGGAAGTGGAGGGTGCTTACCATCAGAGCGACCCACCTTGTTTTACTAATGGGAGGAAAAAGACTTCAGAAAATGCTAATTCAGAAAGAGCGCCATGGACAAATCATGATTAAGAATACTAATAATAATAATAATAATAATAATAATAATAATAATAATAATAGTAATTCTACAATGCATAATAATAGTAATATTATTATTAATAATATGATCAATAATTTATTATTAACTGCTGAAACAAGAAGTCTGAAGATATCACACTTTACTAATACTGTATGAATTACCTTAGGGCTTTGACCTTTTGCAAGCTGTCCAAACAACTCAGGATTTTTCCTACAAATAAAGTGCAACTTTGAAGGTTAAGAATTCTGAATTAATAAACATGATTATATAGGCAAAAATATTTACTACAACTATCCCAATAAGCTTCGCAAATTAGAAAAACTTTCTATGTTAAAATGAACTTACAAACACACTTGAAATCTTCACATTGTATGTTATTTTGGAGATTCATCAACATCGTTAGTCCAATTACCTTTTTTTTTAAAATGAAATTTAAATCTGCTTTACTTTCAAGAAGTAGATGGAAATAAACTTAAAATTCTCTTTTAAGAACAACTTTTTTCTTTTCTTTCTAACAGCACTTTTATGTACAAAGAAGTGTACCACATTCTTCTCCATTAATTATGGAGACTATTCTTTCTTTTTGCAATGTAAGGCCATGATCTTTATAAAGAAATAGTGAACAGAAAGCTAGGCTTCAATGATCAGGATTCCACCTTCCGCAGACACAATTTGGACACCTTGCAATCCACTTGTCCAATCAATAATCAAATAGCTGCTCCTATTTTCTTTGACTTTAATTTTCTTTTTTGATCAATTTCTTTGACTTTTTTTGACCTATCAATATATTTTTACTCCCTCCATTCACTTTTACTTTGCACGTTTTGACTTTTCACGTCCCTTAATAAATAATAAATAAAGTGCATAATTTACCATGATACCTATATTAATTAATGCATATTTTATTGGATTTGAGAAAATAATTTGAAATGAGTACTAAATACGGTGGGTATAACAGAAATTTTTTTTTTTGTCATTCTCTTGATATGCGTAAAGTGACAAGTAAAAATGAAAATCAATTTTAATATACATGCCAAGTAAAAGTGAACGGAGAGAATATCATTTAGTAAAATTATTCTTCCTAACTTTTGCAGTTTATCAATAATTTTACTTTATTCTAAATATGATAACAAATGCTAATACAATGGACAAATTATACTTAAAAGTTAGTAATCATTATACACATCGATCTTGTTTTCAAAATAAATTAAGCTAGAAATCTCATTAACACTTTTTTTGAATTGGCCAAGCAAAAGTTTCATTCTTTTAAATCCAACTCATATACATTAAAGAGTAAAAAGTATTGTACTATCGAATCATTCTAAAAGTAACCATCCATAAAAGCATGATTAGTAACTTAGATTATCGGCTATAAAAAGTTAAAATACAGTCCAACTCTCTATAATAATATAGCTATATAAACATCATTCTCTATAAAAGTCAAGTTTTTTACGGAATCGATTTTAGGTTAAGTTATAATATATGTTTTCTATAATAACACTTCGATATAACAGTCAAAAAATTTCGAAAATAAATAAGGCTATCATAGAGAAGTTTGGTTGTATAATGATATAATAATTTTTTAAATGATCGGTATATATAAATTAAATAAAAATATTATAGAAATATTGTTTTAAAGGACTAGTGTATATTCCGTCCAACTACAAATTGAACGGGTACCATATTTCATACCGTGAGTCAAACTTCCAACCTTCAATAGTGGAAAAGAACAATCAATATGAATTACGTCAATTTATCACTTATTAAAAGTTTCAGGCAGCATATCCGAGTATCTTGCAATATTTTATGCCCCATAACCGAAGGTTCGGACATACTTTTAATAGCATAGGACACAATTCTTCTACGGCATAGTACTTGCTAACAACTTACTCATATTTCTCCGCCTTGAAGTGGGCGAATCCGGTTCGGATCTTCTCATCCGGGTCAGACTTTTTCCCGCCGGCACCTTCCAACTCCGCCGTCAACTGCCGTATCTTCGCCACCGCTGCATCCTCCAGCTCATTCTTCTCACTACCAACAACAAAGCCAAAAAATAAAAATATTAATATTCAACCACCACTCCGTGTGGGACCTACTGACGAACAAAAAGTTGGTCCCACGTAGTGTAAACAGACAAACCAGTTAGGATTAGCTCAAAATAAGATGATGAAATCACCGTCCGCGTCCTTATTGGAAATAGTAAAATGACAGATCAGGACAGAATTCTATGCACTAATTACGTTATAGAAGTAACGGAATGTGCTGAGGGAAAAGGACATAAAGTCGGGAAAATTAATGGTACTGTACTCTCTACCTGAGGAGCTTTTTCAGTCCTGCAATGGCGTCTTCATAGGAATCCTCTGCCATTTTCGTAACCTGCAAGTCAGAAACAAACGACAATCTTATTCACAACAACGTTGTTACACACCAAATTAAAACATACATGTTATTTAACCAAAAAATCATATAATCCATATCCTGCTCTCTGATCCTACTTAATTTCGATAATTCTGCCATAAAGAAAAATCTTGAAGGCACTCATGTGAAAGATGAAGAAAAAAGTAAAACTTTGAATTGGGGAAGATTGAATCAGAAAAAGAGGTGAAACTATATATGAGAATTATTGGGGGGGGGGGGG
>AWOL01S0029733.1:77076-91889 GCA_000715115.1 Nicotiana otophora
CTGGGGGTTGGAGGAGGGATAACATTTCTATTAGAATTATGGAGATTTAATGTTACCTCACGTAGATTTGTGGAGAATAAAGTCATATTGAAGGAGGAGGAGGAAGGAGAAATGTGATGGCTTCTTTTAGCAGTAAACGTTCTTTATGTCTTAAAAGGACAGTGTAGGGCGCATTTATAGAATATGGGGATTTAACCATGGTTAGATGAGAAGGCTAATCCATGGTTTGTTCTTGTGTATAATCCAGTTGGAGTTGGATAGTAATTATATTTAATTTGATTGAATTTGGGAAATTATATTTGTTTAGATTGAAGGAAGTTTGAATTTGGAAAGTGAAATATTATTTAGATTGAATGAATATTCAACGCCTTAATGGATGGAACATGTGTACATGTAAAGGCCTCAGCCATTTGCAGTGCGGTTTTGGGGGAATGGGCCACTTATCTTCACTTCACTTTCTCTGTTCCGATTAAAGAATTCATTTCAATTATGACCCCATATAATATAAATTAACAATATAGTATATGTCAAAGAAAAGAGGATGTTAAAGAAAATGGTCATTGGATTTGTCCAAAATTATATAAGAAGATCAAATAATTCATGATATGGGAATCCAACACTATCTGGATGTCTAAAATTGGACATCATATAAGATGAGGGTCTAATATTTGATAGATTACGAATTAGATAAATTTGACTTTGAATATCATAATAAAGAAAAAATAAACATTAAACCTAACTCATCATAAAATTTAATTCATAAGGTGAGATTTGTTTAAAACTATATAACGAAACTAAAAGGTGACCAGTAATCAATTACCCACCAACGTGGGAACTCAACAAAAAACCCTCCAAATACATATTTGATATTAATTTCACATAATTAACAAAGAAGAAGAAGAAACTACTGTGATCCTGTATTCCTGTTCATTACATTCCTAACATGTACTTTTTCTGTTTTTCATAAAACTGTTTCCTTGATGAAGCAATTTTATACTAAGAGCATTTCACAGCTCCCTTTATACATGTTTTAGGAAGAATTTGTGATAATCAGAAGAATTTGAAATTTATCTACACTTTCTTGAAAATTATCTTGTACTCTCAAACACCTGAAAGAATATATTTAGAAAACACTTCTATTTTGTTTATTTTAGTACAATGTTACCAACTACACGCAAAATATAAACTGAAAGAATGTGCGTAGGGTTGGGTCTATTTAATTTACTCAATACCTAAAAGTTGCGGTTTTCCCTGCCATAATTAATAAAAAAAGTCAACTGTATACTCCCTCCCATCCACAATAAGTGATTTTTAAGATTTTATTTTGTGGTCCAAAATAAGTGATTTTTTCATATTTCAAGAATGAATTAATTATCTTTTTCCTATTTCAAGAATGAATTAATGAGTAAATAGTGTTGGAGTATTTGTTAGGAGTGTTTATGTGAATAGATAGTAAAGGTTAATATGGTCAATTTTATTGCTAATTAATGTTAAAATATAAATTTTTTAATCTGTGTAAAAACAAATAAAAAATTATTTATTGTTGATCGGAGTGAGTAACGTAAAGTGATTAGGAACCTTGGAGTTAAAATTATGACCTCTGATCACTGACTTGTAAACACAAATATTTAAAAAGGTTTTTACAAGGTCAGGGGCACACAGGTACGTACAATACATTAATCCGACATAATGGAATCCTGCTTTGTCTCCTAATTATATGAATAATTCAAAAACAAGATATTATTATTATTATTATTATTATTATTATTATTATTATTATTATTATTATATAGCTTTAGGTAAAGGGCTAGTACGTGCAATGTGGCCTTCCTGGCTTGCCGGTGGCTGTTTGTTTTCCATGGGCAAGTCAACTATGGCCTTCTATTTTTGGCTTTTGGAGTGAACATTGATTCAATTCTTCAACATTTTGTTTTCTTAAATAATTTTTATTGCTCTTTACGTACCTTATTTAAAATAATTAAGTATATCTTGTTTGAACTATACATTTAATTAAAAATCAAATGGACTGTTTGTTTTCATATAAAGTTCCGATTTAGTAAGAAAAAGTCCATCATTTCTAGATTGATTCACCTTTTTACTTATTGAAACTTCAATTGAGCATTCTCCAATGCTAACTAGGTTTTTCTTTCTTTTTGAATTTTTGAATGCAACCAAAAGTTAGAAATTATACGATAAACATCTTCAAATGACGATAGCTATGAAAATTTTAGTTATTGAATATTTCTTCCATTTCACTTTGACGTTATTTTCTTATTATTTCGTCATAAAAAAAATAATACATTCATATATTCTTTTAGTGATAAACTTTTATAGCTCCACAAATGTTATAAAATATTTAAGAATACAAGTTTAACTTTTTATAATTATACAATTATTATAACATATTTAAAATTAAAACATTCAAAAGTTTTCATCTCTTCAATAAATTGTGCTACGTTAAATTATGGCAAACAAAGTAAAATAAAAGGAGTACTTTTTTTGTACCAAAATATAAAATGATACTATCGAAATAGAAAGACTAATACTTGTACGTTTTCCTCATCCTATCAATCAATGTCCAACCTCAATTCGAAAGTAAAAGCAACACTCAAAATATTCTTTTGGAATTGGAAAGGTTGTATGGAAGTTCAAGAGCCACACAAGAGGACTACAAGGCACATATATGGAAAATGACGAATGAGGAACATGCAAATTGCAAAACAGAGAAATAGAAGAAATGATAGGTGCTCTTAAGTAAGTCCAAAAGGCCATTTCCCAATTTCAACCATACCACTAAAATTGATTATCAGAAAACTGACTCGTGAGTCGTGACGTGAACCCCATCTTCATTTTTTTCTTTTCTAGGGTGCTCTTTTGGGCATACTTTTTCTAATAGTAGCGTTTTATGTAAGTCCAAGCTATAAATGATCAAATATTTATCAACCATTTGTAGCAGCCACAGGTGCCAAAAAGACAATCGAATGACAAAAACAAAGCCTACTTCTTTTAGTTTATTTTATGCAGCGTACTTTCTTTTTAAATATATTTCAAGAAGAAGAATATATTTTTATATTTAAAATAATTTAACATTAAAATTTTTATTTTATCTTTAATGACATAATTTTATAGCCAAAAAAATATTTATAACATATTCCACATCACAAGTTCCAAAAATTTTTCTTTCTCTCTTAACTTTTGTTTTTGACAAACATTTACGAGTTTGAATTTTTGTAACTTCTTGAGAATCGTTATCCAGTTGAACATTCCTTACTCATGTAAGCCTATGAAAAAAGAAGGAAAATTAAAGCCAGCTAACAAAAATTTGGGCTTATTTGTCTATAATGGAGCGGGTCTTTGCCTCTTTGGACCTTTAATAGTTTATTAAAATGATCAAAACCTAAACCCTAAATATTTTATGGAAAACAATACCAGAAATACCCTGATGTATAACTGATAATTAAAAAATAACCACAAGTAATCGAAATTTAGTCATTTTTTCATTTAAAGATAAAATCTGAACAAAAACACCCTTAAAATTCGAAAATTTCCAGCATAATATGCTAGAATTCGAATGTTTTTTACATATGAGATTCCAACATAATGTGATGAAATTTCAAAATGTGCTAGTATTCTAACATAGTATGCTGAAAGTTTATACGCAGGATGTCCATAATCCAGCATATTATGCTGGAATTTTCCGTGTTTCAACTAAAATAATAGCTATTTTTTCATGACTTTGTAATTGCTGATTATTTTACTATTATCAGTCTAAAAACTGGCTAGCCCAAGTTATTTTCACACATTTTATAAAGTTTGGGCTTGTCGGTACGATTGAAGTATAACTTAAAGATAGTTCTCCTGAATTTTTCGTATTTATTGTGTAGTCTTTTGTGGGGTGATTCAGTAGAACCAAGAATGAAAACGAGAATGTCCAGAAGGCATTGATGCAACTGCTTTGTCATCTTATCCTTATTTGGAGAAAAATCAAAACTAGTAAAAGTAGAACTTTAATACTTACATAAACTTCCCCTTTTCATGTCATGTCGTGCATATTTCCTATTGCTTTTAATTGTTATTTAAGGATTTAACGATTCACATGTACTGCATTTTCTGTCATAATTAAAGCAGCGATAAGGAAAAGGATGAAACCAGTTGAAACCTAAAATAGTGCAAGGATTGGAACGTAGTACCAAAGACTTCGTGACCATAAGAGATAAAATTCATAAATAGCACTTTACAACTTTCGTAGTTGAAAAATAACTACTCCATTATCATGGAGTTTCACTTGTAAAATTCAAAACTCCATGACAATATCTATTTTTCAATCACAAGAGTATAAAATGGCTAGCGCGCTATTACTATATATTGTTATATATGATATATAGCAATTGTTGTAGGTTTAAGTCAAATTGGGTGATTAAGCAACATACTACTATAAAGGAGTATGAAGAGGGATATCAACATTTTGTAGGAGGGTGGAGGGAGGACGGGGTATTGGGATATACTCAAACTTTTTAATGGAGAAATTAGTAAAAAATTAATACGGATGGATATAGTTTACGTCAGAGAGAATCTCATGAGATATATATTAGGATACATTTTAGGTGAGAGAATCTCAAGAGATATATTAGGGATATAAAAAGTTGTACATTTTCAAATAAATTGTCTTTAATATAATTTTCGTAACTTATTTAAATATGTTCTAAATAAGTTGTATTATGTGTAAATTAATTATTGCGAATTTACTATGACCCAAGCTAAACTGGTTTGGGCCTGTCAGTCTAAATGGAGTATATTTACTTAGTGGGCTTTTCGACCCATAATACTTTTAAAACTTTAGAAATCGCAAGAACTTCCTAACATTAACTTGGGGTTATTGGTCTAATCAAAGTATAATTTAGAAGGCCGTTTTCACTTCTTGTTTTCAATTAAAGCCACCTGGGGGAAGCTATGTTGTATGGTGATTTAACAGAATTGAAAAGAAATAGGGCAAAATACAAAATTGGCCGGTTGGCCGAAATTAATTGTATTCGATAGTCAAAAAGTGTATTATATATATATATATGATTATATACATATTATATATAAATTATACATTTGTTATACATTCGGCGGCTATTTTTAGTTTAAGTAATTGGATGGGCTGCTATTTAGGTTAAATCTTCTAAAAATATAGTACATTTCTCAAAGAAATACAATGTAGGTGTCCAAACCAGGTCTATATGATAGAGGGCCAAAATGGGCTTGGGCCAATAAATTTGTTTGATATTTTTCACTTATATAAGTTTTATTCTTCCAATCAAAATGAAGGAGAAAAGTTTTTAAAATCTTTTAAATTTATAATTGTTTTTTTTTTTTGGGTCGGAACAGCACTAGTTGTTTATGCTAACCGAGGCAGAAACATAAGGATGATAAGGTGCGGGTAAGTTTTAGCGTACTTAGACTATCACATTGCCATCATTGAACTTAAAATAAAGGCAATCAGATATAAAAAGGGTAGAGGTCTAGAATTAACCTGATTGAGAGACTTTCTTGAACAACATAGTAGCATGCACTTCCTAAATTTTCCGGCCATAATAATCCTCAATATACACCTGCAATTCAACAAGTTAATTATCATACAATTAGTGTACAATAGTAATAATATGCAAACGCACACATGCATATCATGCTTGCTTGCCCATATCCCGCAATAAAGAGTTCAAAATTTCTACTATCTACTCCTCAATTCAAATAGTATACGACTATGTTTTAACTTGGAATATGCAATTTGCTATCCAAATGCAAGAAAAAAAGAAGAGACGACATGACATGATTAGTTCTAGTTCCATGTATGATATAAAAAGTTAGCTCTAATTGTCTTATAAGTATCTGATAGTTTAAAATCTAGATACACTTTCAGTATATATTAGTTAAACTTAGCAAGAAAAAAATCCTTGTTTAATTCTTTTGTGTGTGTGTGTGTGTGTGCGAGAGAGAGAGAGAGAGAGAGAGAGAGAGAGAGAGAGAGATCGTACCTAAGCAGAGGTCAGGACTTGAGAATTAGCATCAAGAAGTAGAGAAATGGAATATTTGGCTTATAATAGCAATTGTCATTGAAAAGCTCTATAAAAGCTAAGGGAAAAGGGACCTAAAGATCATGTATGGGGGGATAAGAGAAAACCACAAATCGTCCTCTTCACGGAAATTCCATCAATGAAAACCACAAAAAAGGATAAGAGTAAAGACAAATAAAAAAGAATGAAGAGAGTATTAGTTTGGAGCTGAGCTTTGGATAACTTCTACGTTTGGCACACCCTTTAGATTAGATAGCAATCTTACATAACATTTGGGCCACATTTCAACCTTACTCACTAGTGGTCAATCCAATATATCAAATTCTGATCAGGGGATGTCGCTTGACCAAATTTTCTTAAGATTTAAAAGAATAAGAAATGCACTCCTTATTTTTTAAGATTTCGGATAAGGGATCCTTACACAAATAGTCTGCTGGATTCGGTGTTCACCTTTTCTAGTTAGTATACATATATTATATACGATTATATACATATTATACATACGTTATTCATGTATATTATATATTTGCTAGTTAGTTTTTGTTTAAACGATTGAATGTGCGACTATTTGGGTTAATTCTTTTTTAGATAATCTGTGTAAGCTCCTAGGTGGAGGATTGATCATGAAGTATTTCCAAAAAAATGGGGAATGGTTTGAGATAAGACTCGTGGAGAAAGATAAATGATATGACTACGGAGACGCTACTATATTTATATTATTATGAAAAGCACATGCAATTGACAGTCCACGTTGGTTGCTGGAACTTGGAAGAATCAATATTATACTGATTTAGTTTGCATATGTAGTTCTACTTGTAAAAAAATATTATTCTTCTTTAATTAAGTGATTCATTCATAAGTTGTTATATAAACAATTAATCTTATAATTGGTTTGTTCAATTCTTCATATATATATATATATATATATATATATATATATATATATATATATATATATATATATATATATATATATATATATATATATATATATATATATATATATTATAATAACACTGTTCACAATTAGGGATAACCATGTATATCCTGATCCAACTTACCCCACATGCCTTGCTTTCTTTAAAATTTGGTTTTTTTGGGTCCCTTTGTTTCATTTATCTTTTTTGGGACCATCTATTTAAAATGTGTGATGTTTACTTGTTGCGTACATGACTATATACTATACCCCTGGCTTTGATTATTGTAATTTGAAGATAGACATTGCAGTGTGTAAACTTAGTTTTCGGGATTCGAATGATCCCATTTGTGTTTTTTTTTTTTTTTTTTTTTTTTTTTTGTGGTAAACTGGCGATTTTATTTATATATTAAGTAGCATTACAAGCAATCGAACGACCCCATTTGTGCAAACACCCGAGTTCTTCCCGAAAAGCCTATTTTATATTCAAATTTGAAAGACAAAAAACTAGACAATTTTTATACTTCGATGTTTTATACTTCAATACCACACAAGAGGGGATGATTTGCATTGTGCTTAATCTTCACGTGCACTGGATTATAAAAGGGTCTGGTTCTTCTTTACGTTCATTAAACTATAATTGCGAAATAAGCAATACAAAGAGTAAAGAACACAAATATTTTTATGTGAAAAATACCCGGCTCAAAAGGTGAAAAAATCACAACCTACTTCCCGGTAGGATTTTTCCAAACATTTCACTACAATTCTGAGCCAAACGACAATGTTTACAAACTCTTGCAAACCTAAGAATTACCTCTAACCCTTGTAGCAACACACCACAGGCTGTTGCGACTACTTCAAGTTAATTCTAACTTAAATAGTATAACTCAAGCACCTAGTACAAATATTTCTAAGAAAAGCTGAAAGGTACAACTCAAAAGCTCCTACTACAATTGAACTAAAATTATAGACAGACACATGGAACTGGTTCTTCAATCTGGTTCATGTAGCTTCAAGTTCACACTCTTGAAACTCACAGTAATTGCTCACAAAATGCCTTGCTATTTTGCTCTCAATTCTTGCTTAATTTCAGTATGTGTGCGTCATCTGAAACAGAGAACAATTTGATATTTATAAAGCTAGTAGAATAAGGATTAACTAGAATTCTGATGCTTTACTCTTCCTTGGTAGAAGAGTTCTAGTTATCTTCAACTTCTAACTCTTTCCTTATCTTGGATAAAGTTCTCTTCAAGTAAGGAGTCATGCTCCTTATCAAATATGTATTCTTTTCGTACCACTTATACTTATCCCTTGCACGTGCAAGCCTTTTGCTTGATTCTGACCGTAACCTGTGTACAATGTCCATGGACCTTATTCATGCGTGTGTTCTTTTGTCAATCATCAAAACCTATGCCGCTCAGATCAATAATTTTCTCCTTTTTTATGATGACAAACTCTGTGCTTTCCAAAGCATGGAACTTGTTTCAACTCAGCTCAACATCAAACACAATGTCAGAAAATTTTTCTATTTTAAAGTCACAAAGCATCAAGGACCAGGTTCATTAGGTTATATACATCACAGTCCAAAGCAAAAACACACCTTATCTTCCCCATTTTGGCATCATTGAAAAATTGCATAATTAAGTCAAGTAACCATATTTTAACAGATATTACTCATGACCACTAGGGCTACTTCAAATGCAATCATGGATTTAATTTTCTCTTTTTCAATCTAAGAATATTAGCTATCTAAAAAATATCAACAAACAATTAGAGCAAAAGCAGTGAATTTCATTGATTGATAAGATCCTACCATAGAATATAAGAAGAAATAAAAACATAGAACCATGAGCAAAAAATAGAGAAATCCCACTTGGGTCACTGGTTACAACTGGGCTAGGAAGGGTTTAGGACTGGGGAGGACCAGGTTCTTGGTTCTTGGCTTGAAGTAGTTTTAGCATGTCTTGAAGAATACCATCATTCTTCTCTTTCTCCTTTGCAGGCTCAGACTTGCGAGAGTCTCACTTACCTTTACTTCAGCTAACTGTTTCTTTATCCTTTCAATCTCTACATCCTTATCCCCACTCTCTTGCTCCAATACTCTAACCTTGTTGTTCTTGGGTACCCTCTTGGATGAACTAGGTTCTTTGGACACAGTTTGAACTTGGTAGTCATAATCAGTCAAAGTTCTGACTCCAAAGTAATCTTTACTAGTACATACATCCCATTTCTTGAGGGGAACCTTAAAGGAGGCAAGCACAATAGTTAGGATAAAGCCATAGGGGATGTCATGAGTCTTGGTACCACAAATAACCCTATGAAGGAGCTGGATTATAAACCTTGGCCAATTGATCTGCTTTCCACTGTCTTGGCATTCCATAAGGACCAGGTCCATGAAGGTAGCCACATGCCTTCTTTCCTGCCTGAGCAGAACCACCTTGTTCACAAACTCGAAAAGCACCTTGTGAGGGAGCTTCATTTCACTTTTGTACACAACTCTAGGTTCTAGCTCCAAGTCCCTATCAGCAAACTTTTTGGTGATAGCCAGCGAGGTAGGAAGATCATATAGACTATGCCATTTCAACCTTTTATAGTCATTATACCCCTCAACAGGTATCCATACTAAGTTCTTTATCATTGAAGCTTATTTTTGCTCCTTTCACTTCACCCGTGACCCTTCCATTTTCAATTTCATAGTTGGCATAGAATTCCACAATTTCAGCACTGGCCAATCTTCCTTCCAACTGAAGGACCATGTTCCTCCAACCTTGTAACTCCAATTTCTTCACCAGGAGAACCATTCTTTCTTCCTCTAAATCACTAAGGAGCCTCCCCTTCAAAATAGTTCTTTTCTGAAATTTTACCAACTTATATTCCTCCTGGTAAGTCTCTTCTTTATTTTCTTCCTCCGCCACTTGAACTTTCTTTGATTTTCTAGCAGACTTGGTTCTCTTAGAAAGGACATACTCTTCTGCCTCCACAACCTTTTCTGGAGACTTTTTCTTTGAAGTCTTTCTTTTCTTAGCACTAGGAGTGACCACTTCCACTTCCTCTATCTCATCCTCATCATGAAGGACCGGGTCTTTTTCCTATATTTGAATTGCCTCACTTGTTTCTCCAATTTCTTCTTCCGCTTGGCAGCAACTTTTTTAGCACTCTCAGCTAAGGCCTTTTTTAAGTTGGCCTCACTTTGCTTCTTCTGGCTTTTTGTAGTTCTTCCTCTTGTGGGAGGAGTCTCTACAGGGATAGAAGAGGCAAACTTTCTCTTCTTGCCACCCATAACCTTCATAGGGATTTTTACTCCAGTACTCTTCTTCTTCTTGGGGTTGTAACTGTCAGACACTTTCTGTAGCAGATCATAAAGAGGTTCCTTTCTAGAAGGAACAAGTTCTTGGAACCTTTTCGTCAACCTAACTAGCCCATCTGCTGCCGTAGTGTCCCCAGAGCCACTACCTCCTTCTCTATCAACAATTTATTCCTCATCAGCACTATCCTCACCCCATAACACCATTGCCCTAGTTTCTTCATTTAAACTAACAAAAATGGGTGAAGTAGATCCAACCACTCTTTCTTCTTCTCTTCCCCTCACATCTGCTTCAATACCCTCACTCTTTATTTATTTATTTTTACCAGCAATTTTTCCAGTATCAACAGTTTCTGCACTAGCTATAGAACCAATCAACACAAACCTAGTTTCAAGATTTTCTGTAATTTCAGAAGCAACAACATAAGTTTTTAACCTAGAAGTTACTTGGTCAGTTTCAGATGAAACTGGTTCTTCCCCCTTGGTCGCATACTTGAAAGAATCATCAGATTTTGAGGTTCTTCTGCTTGACTAGTCTTAATTTCTCATTCAACTTCTTGGCTTTTTCTTTACGTGCTACTGTTTTGCGTGCAATCATCTTGACATACTTTTTGGGGTTTGGGTGGTTGAAGGTGTGGGTGAAGTTTCTTTGGGTGGTGAAGAAGGATTCTCAGAATTCTTAGGGTTTCAGTTGTGTTTTCCATTTGATCAGTTTGGAAGGTTGAAAGAATTTGAGAGATATTTAGGGTGTTTGGTATTTTGATCTTTCAACGTTTGGAGAGAAGAAGAGGGGAAAGTCAAATCATTTTAAAGAGGCAAGAGGTTGAGTGTATAACGAAAACTTTTGGAGGTTAGAAGTTTTTTTACCTTGGGAGTGTCAGTTTGAAGAGATGTTGGACTCTTCCCCAAATATTTTGGCAATTATGGCACATGGGTTTAGTGGTGAAACAGGTTCTTTTGTAACTGATTGGTTCAAAAAGAGTTTGGGATGAAGTGGGATTCTTTTCAGATCATGATTCATATGTAGTTATTTTAACTTATGCGGAGTGTAGAATATATACTTTATAAGCTCGATGAACTAGGTTCTTCACTGAAAGCTATCTTGTGTAAGGCTAAATTTTCTAAGAAATTAAGGGTAATATCATTAGAAGTCAGTGAGACATTTTAGTATATGACACAAGAGTATACTAATATAAGCATGAGACTGAGTAATACCTAATCTAGTTATTTACAGAATTCACAAATTATCTAACCAATCATTGAGTTAGAACCGGTTCTTTTAGGTGATCATAATCATCCCTAATTCTAACCTGTTTCTTTCAAAGTGATCCCTACTCAAGGATTTTGCGAAGATATCATCAATTTTCTTATCAGTAGTACAAAATTCCATGGTGGTCAAACCCTTCTCAAAATTATCCCTTAGAATATGGTGCCTAACTTATATTTGCTTAGTTATTTTATGATGGACCGGGTTCTTGGTCATACTGATTGCACTTGTATTGTCACAAAAGATAGGGATAAAACCTACATCAATTCTAAAGTCCATTAATTGCTGTTTAATCTACAACAATTGAGCTCAACATGAGGCAAAAACCACATACTCAGCTTCAGTAGTAGATAAAGCCACAATATTTTGCTTTTTTGTGGCCCAAGATACAAGACATGAGTCAAACAAATGTGCCATACTTGAAGTACTCTTTATATCCACAAGAAAACCTGCATTGTTAGCATTAACATATCCCACTAAATCAAAATTACTACCTTTTGGATACCACATACAAATATCAATTGTGCCTTTTAAGTATCTCAAGATCCTCTTGACTGCCTTCAAGTGAGACTCCTTTAGATTTGCCTGAAATCTAGCACAACCTACACTGAAAACAATGTCAGGTCTACTAGCAGTGAGATATAACAAAGAGCTAATCATTCTCGTATACATTTTCTGATCAACAGATGAACCAGGTTTATCCAAATACAATTTCGTGGATGTTGCTATAGGAGTGTCAATTTCTTTGGAATCTTCCATCGATCGTAAACCTTTTGAGCAACTCTTTAACATACTTTTGTTGATAGATCGTAGTTCCATTTGAATTTTGTTTAATTTGTAATTCTAAAAAGAAATTGAGCTCACCCATCATACTCATTCCAAATTCACTCCCCATTAGCTTAACAAATTCTTTACTTAACCTATCAGTTGTTGCTCCAATGATAATATCACCTACATATATTTGAACAACTAAGAGATCTTTACCTTTTTCTTTCAAGAATAAAGTATTATTCATTTTGCCTCTCTTGTAGCCAGGCTCAAGCAGGAATTTTGACAATCTTTCGTACCATGCTCTTGGGGCCTGCTTGAGCCCATAGAGTACCATATCAAGCTTGTATACATAATCAGGACATCTTTGGCTTTCAAAACCAGAAGGTTGCTTGACAAACACTTCTTCCTTTAGATAGCCATTGAGGAAGACACTCTTGACATCCATATGATGGAAAGTGAATTCCATGTAAGCAGCAAAGGCTATAAAGAGTCTAATTGTTTCTAATATTGCAACTGGAGAAAAAGTCTCATTAGTCTATGCCCTTCTTTTGACTATATCCTTGAACAACCAATCTTGCCTTGTTCCTTGTACTGTTCCTTCTTAATTAAGTTTGTTTCTGAAGACCATTTAGTGTCAATCATTGTTCCGTTCTTGGGTCATGATACCAGATGCCAAACTTAACTTCTCTCAAATTGGTTAAGTTCATCTTGCATTACATTCACCCAATCTGCATCCTACAAAGTCTCAGAAACATTTTTAGGTTCAATAAGAAACAAAAAAGCATCAAAAGCACATAGATTCTTTAAAGAGGATCTGGTTTTGATTCCAAAGGTTAGATCAGTGATTATGTTCTCAATTGGATGAGAACGTTGATACTTGCAAGGTTTTACAACCAACTAATTTTAACCAGATGTTCCTTCATTGTTTTGTTGCCGAGAAACATGTTCATGGACAGGTTCTCTTGAGGTTTGAGGATCATTTCCTCTCTGATCAGTTCCCCCTGTGCCCTGGGTGGAAGGACCTGGTCCATTACTTGTTACTTCTTGTGATGCAGCTTCAGGCTGGACTGTGGTTTCACTATTTGAATTTCTTATCAACCCAATATCTTCATCATCTTGTTCCTGCATCTCAGAAAGAATGTTAGTTTTATCAAAAACAACATGTACACTTTCTTCTACACCCATAGTTCTTTTATTATATATCTTATATGCTTTACTATGCGAAGAATATCCTAAGAATACTCCCTCATAACTTCTGGGATCAAACTTTCCTAAGGAATCTTTTCCATTATTGTGAACAAAGCACTTGCATCCAAATGCTCTAAGATGAGAAATATTTGATTTTCTCCCTTTAAGTAACTCATAGAGAGTTTTCTTAGCAAGAGGACTAGTCATGCACCTAGTTATGATATAGTATGCAATGTTCACAGCTTCTGTCCAGAAGCTATGAGGCAACTTACTAGAAAGTGACATGGTCCTAGCCATTTCCTCCAAAGTCGTATTCTTTCTTTCAACTACTCCATATTGTTGTGGAGTTTTAGGAGTAGAAAAATTATGATCTATGCCATGCTCATCACAAAATTAAGAAAACTTAGCATTCTCAAACTCAATACCATGATAAGACCTAATTGATGCAAGTTGATACCTAGTTTTTGTTTTTTTGAGTTTTTCTAACAAATGAAGTGAACATGTCAAATGCTTCATCTTTAGATGTTTAAAATAGTGTCCAAGTAAATCTAGAGTAATCATCAACAATGTCATGACCCAAAATCCACCTAGTCGTGATGGCACCTAACCCAACCCGCTAGGTAAGCCAACAACAATCAACACAACTCTAATGAAGATAAAAAATAATCAATAATTAGAAAAGCTGAGTTTCCATACAAAAATCCAAGGATTGGTACTACAAGTCATGAACCACTAAAACCCAGATTTACAAAGCTGGTATGAAAATAAATACACCACTTGTTTGAAATATACAATAAATAGAATACGAATATAAAACTACCAAGGACAAGTAGTAGTTATATTCGAAAGGCAGGTACATCTTCAGTGCCAGATCCCGTCATCCACAACATCTCAGCTCCAAGATCTGCATGCAAGGTGCAAAAGTTTAGTATGAGTACAGCCGATCCCATGTACTCAACAAGTATCATAACTAACCTCGACGAGGTAATAGAAGCAAGAATTATAAATGATGCTCGCTAATTATCTGTACAGTTTATAATTAACCACGAATCAATCTCCGAACGACTCAAAACTAGCCAAAAGCAACTCAAAGAGTGAGTTCGGTATGAAAATATTTTCCTAGAAAATGTTTTCATGGAAAATGAGTGATTTTATCACTTATTTTTCCTTGTTTGGTTGGTGAGTAAAAAACTTCTTCCGAAAAATATTTTTTAGTGTTTGGTTAGAGAGTAGAAATATCTTTTAGGAAAATAATTTTTTATTCTACTATTCTCATCCCCTTCCCCCAAGTTCCCATGTTTCATGTGCTCC